>CM075808.1:3869064-4122064 GCA_037975025.1 Excoecaria agallocha | reverse complement strand
AAAAACTAGAAGGTTCCTCTGTAACTCTAAATGAGTAAAATGTCCCATCAATTTTAGTTGTAAGAATATCATTAATTAAGGATGAAGATGAAGTCATAATGAGAAATCTGGCTACATCTAAGCAATGTTTCTTGCTAGTATTCTCATAAAGAGTAATAAAATTACCATATAATGCAGCAATTGGGGAGAAAAAAATTTAGGTTCCAAGCATGCAAAGGAAATCCATCGCATTTTAACCATGTATAATGATTTTTGCAAATATCATTAGGCTTCCAAGATTTAATCATCTCGAACCATTCATACAACCAACTTGTTCCTGCCTCTAACATTTTTTCTTTCTTGTTACATAACGGAAAGGTAAGTTGAACCAAATCGCCTCCCAATGGTCTACACTCATAAAAGTAAAACCCTTATTCTACCATAGCATTTGGAATGTTGATAACATCTTGAGCTTGATGTAGCCATTCGACTAAGCTTTTGTCAAACCACTCTCTATCTTCCTTTGCTACCTCATACTAAAAGTTCATCGATCCGGCCCTTCAATTTTTAAATGTGTTATTCCTTTTCCATCCTTACTACACTAACCCATTTTAGTAACCTTGGCATATGTCCTCAAATCTTTAAGACTAGACAAATTTACTGCACTTGAGTTCCTTCTCTTCACTATATTTCTTCCTTTTACCTTGTTGTTGCAACATGCTAGGTTGACTTGAGTTTTTTGATTTCCCATCTAGGCTCCATTCATCTTTTTAAGAATAAACTCTATGCTTTTAGATGTACACAGACTAACAAACCTGAATTTGGTTTCTTTTGAGCTCATTTTCCTTGGAATAAAGACTTGTTGTACCTCTCTATACCAAGAAAACATTTTTCTCATGCCAAACACCGGCCATCCTAAGGGTAGGTTGTTTACAAATATCCTATAGGTATTGAATTCATTTTTTGAGAACTCAACCTTTGAGGAGGGAGCAGCTCTGAATCTGCCATCCACCCACCTTTTGGATCTCACATTGGAGACATGCGATGGGGATTTGTAATGCCTGCTAGAAGGGAGAGGTGGGAAGTCTAGGGGAAAGGAATGAGCTGGGGTAGAAAGATGAGAAGAGGCCATCCTTTCCCATACTATTATGGATAAGTTAGTAAATTTTACCCAGGTATACATATGTATGTCCAAGTATACATATTTATCGGTATAAATATGTATACTCAGGGTGTATACACTTAATAAGTCCCCAATTAAAGTGAGCGTTATGTTTTTAAATATTTATTTTAATAGAAAAATATAATTTCAAGTGAATTTTATAAAATATGCATAAAGGTATATATATGTCTACCTAGGTATACATATGTATGTTCGAATATAGATATGTATACCTCTATTTGTAGCTGGTTAAAATGACTTTTGAGATAAATTTTTTTTTAATTTTATGGAATTTTAAGATACAGAACAATGTTGCATTCAAAAAAAAAAAGATATAGAACAAAGTTAAATGACGACATAAATGTAAACGCAATAGTTGAAAGAGCATGTATCAAAATAATCTATAGAAGAAACTATCAGAACCATTAAATTAAAACATTTCAATTTTTTAATTGATATTTTATTTTTTCGACATGAAATTTAAGCAAGCATATAATTCAAATTTCATTTTGTAATTAATCTTAAATTTGAATAAACTTTCATAACTAATTTTATAAAATATATATAAAAAATGGTGTTGCTAAGTTCGATTTTGTGCCAATTTAAAACAAAAGGGTAATGGTTTTGCCATCTATACAAAAAAATTTAACACTTTATTTATTTGTAATTTATTAAATTCTCTAGATAACAATAGTCCATCTCTTTTGCATTAGAGCAAAAACTTCAGATTAAATATTGCAATATTTCACAACCTGAGGTTTTGTTATTTAGTTTTCCATTTTTACTTTTCCTTTTCTTCCAATCATAGTCTAAACAAAATTAATACCCGCAGCGTTAAACCACTTCCGGTAGTTTCTCTTAAAAATGGAGAGAGAACTTTTTACAAATGAGAGACGAACTTTTGGTCACTATTATTGACCAACAGGCTCCATCGGAAAATTCTACTAAGACAAACGGATGTCTACATGCTCCACCAGTTGTCGACCACCATATTTTGCCATTAATATGCTTTAACTCACAGGCATTAGCTGTTGCTCAATTTAACTTTACAGTTACAGTAATTTATGCAAAATTATATTCCTTCCGATTTTTTATCACTTTTATTATTTTCATTAAAATTAAAAAATAATAAATAGATTTTAATTTAATATTATATTATATGATTAAAACTAAATTATCAAATTTAATTAGTTTTAATTTTATTTTAAAAAAATAAATTAAAAAAATAAATTAAATTAAATTAAAAGTTTAAAAGTGATAGATAAATAAAATTTAAATTTTATTCAAAAGTGACAAATAAAAAAATGGATGAAATACTTTTTATTATTAATTTAATGAATTTTTATGGAAAGAGAAAATGCCGGTTACACATTTTACTTGTTAACCGAGAATGCTTTTGTAGCCATTTTTAATCTAATGGCTGAGCTACCAACACATTTTATTGATATAATATTTCAGCGCACTAAGAGTTACCCAGTAATATAGTATTAATACAATTTGCAATTAGGGGTGTGTATCAGTCGGATTCAGGTGAATCTGCCTCGAACCCAATTAATCAGAAATTTACATATTTTTCTCATTCGATCATACCCTACATAAATATTGGATCTCTATCCGAACAACCCAATAATTTTCAGGTCCCGATCCGAACAACCTGATTAATCCGAAATTAATTTTTTTAATTTACATGTTTAAATTAAAATCTTAAATTAATATAAATAAATAATATTAAATACCATAAAAAATATTTTAAAAATATAAAAAACTAACAATTTCAAAATTACATTAAATATATATTATATATTAATTAATATTGTAAAGAAATTATAATTTTTTATTTATATATTAAAAATTCAGATTGTTCGGGTTACCCAATTAATACTCACTATAATAACTGAATCGATCCTAACAAACCTACTAACTCCACCCGAATGCATCGATTTGGATTGATCAAGTTGATCGGGTCGGGTCGGTTTTTTCGCACCCCTATTTGCATCCATCTTCAATCATATTTGATAACCTCTTGTTTTCTTTAGACAAAGTTTTCTTTCCGCAGAAACCAGTGTTTGGAATCGTGAAGACTATAGTTTAGCTAAAGCAAGGTGTTTATAGGCAATCTGATCTTACTGGCTAGTTGTAGTGTGCATTGTATTCTTTAATAAAATCTCTCGGCTTATACAATGAATAAAATACATGCTACCACCAAAAATGAAAATTACCAGACATATAACCGACAAGACAGACCAATCATTTCATCACAACACCCGCCATGTTGGCGAGTGAAGTTACGCGCCTTATATGGCTATGGTTTCCATCTACATTCCCATGCAAGTGAGAAAGAGAGCATAGGGAGCAGAATGGACATTCTTTTCTGTAACTGGACAATTCTTTAGTCTTAAGCACTTTTTTATATTAATTATTAATTTAATTAACCTAATAAAATCTTAGCCATACCAATCTGAGCCAACTCACTGCAGTACTATATGCTGGTCAGCACTCTCTTTCCTGCACAAACTAACACTGATTATTTACAGAAAACCAACTTTTTCCATGCGAGAGGAGGCCACTTAATCTCTTTTCACCCACAAAGAATCACAACAAAGCTTATGGGTTAAGAAATATATCAACTTCTCTTAACCCTAAAAAGCAATGCCATAATATATTATAAAACAAAAGCAGTCAAGTTTATAAGGAATTAACAAATATTGATTTATTTATATGAATGCATCCATATTATAAATATAGCCATAAAGGCCCCTCTTCTTCCTTTATTCTTCTCATTCCACCTTCACTCTTTCTTTTTCTTTCTTTCTTTCTTTATTTTTTTTTCTTTTCTCCGTTCTCTTCTATCTGCAAAATCTCCTTCTCTTGCACTTGTATTATCTCTTCAAAAGAGCAATTCGATCAACCTTTACACAAAAAAGAGAAAAATCAAGAACTATGGTTTTTTCTTCTATACCAGCTTATCTTGATCCAGCCAACTGGCGACAAGTAAGGTTTTTCTTTCTTCAATTTTGATCCTAAAAAAGCCAAAAAAAAAAAAATCAAAAGATAAATATTCTTGTTACTTTTGTTTCTAATACATTTGTTTTGAATATACCAGATATTTGATTTCTACTTTTCTTTTCTTTTCATTTTTTTTGGTATATTTTTTCTTTTTTTACAGCAACCAAATCATCATCATCACTTAGCTGGAGCAACGACCAGTGCAAGCACTCAGCTTCCTCCTCCGCCTCCACCTCCACCTCCACCACCGCCTCCTCAACCTCATGGAAGTGGGGGTGCTGGCTCGATCCGACCAGGTTCAATGGCTGATCGAGCTCGCCTCGCTAATATACCCATGCCAGAGGCAGCACAAAAATGTCCAAGATGTGAATCAACAAATACTAAGTTTTGCTATTTCAACAATTACAGTCTTTCTCAGCCTCGCCACTTTTGTAAGACTTGCAGAAGGTACTGGACAAGAGGGGGTGCCTTAAGAAATGTACCGGTAGGCGGTGGCTGCAGGAGGAACAAGAGAACCAAAGGAAGCAGCTCAAAGTCCCCCGTCAGCAGTGACCGGCCTACGGGTTCTGGTTCCTCAGGCACTGTCTCATCTAATAGTGGAGCCAGTGATGTATTAGGCCTTGGACCACAGGTTCCACCATATAGGTTCATGGCTCCTGTGCATCATCTTACAGAATTTGGTAGTAGTGATATTGGGTTAAATTATGGTCCCCTTTCAGGTTCAATTGGAGGAGGAAGTGACCTGAATTTTCCATTAGAGAACGCTTTGGCTAGTGCTGGTCTTGGTGGTAGTGGCGGCGCTGGCGGTGGTGCTGGTGGTTCTCTTTTATCAATGGGTGGTTTGGAGCAGTGGAGGTTACAACAAGGGCATCAATTTCCTTTTCTGAGTGGTTTAGAGTCTTCTTCTTCTGGATTGTTCCCATTTGAAGGAGGAGCTGAACAATCTGGTTATGGTCAAGTAAGGCCAAAGATTTCAACTTCTTTAACTACCCAATTGGCCTCTGTGAAAATGGAAGATAATCCAGAACTTAATTTGTCCAGACAGTTTTTGGGAATTCCAGGGAATGACCAGTATTGGAGTGGTACTGCTTGGACTGATCTTTCTAATTTTAGCTCTTCTTCTACCAGTAATCCATTATAGATTTTGCATCTGCTGGTCCTTGAATCTTGGTGTAGCATCAACTAAAAGAAAAACAAGTTCCCAGGATCACTGTTAATCATCTTTGAATACTCCATATATAGCTCAAAACTTTGAATTTAGTTGTCTTTTTTAAGATGGAAGATTTTGGGAGATGAATTAAGGAGATTTTGCTTCTCTCAAATTTGACTTGAAAAACCCTAGATTTTTTTAAAGTTGACTTTATTTCTTTCTTAGTTTAGCTCTAGATTTTTGCAATTAATGTGTTAGAATGCTACCACAGAGAGTGTATGACAGATTTAATGGAACTTTGTATCACATTTTATGCAAATGAAAGCTTTGTGCTAAAAGTATATGTAATTTGCAGTTCCATATACCTAATCTCAAATCCTTACAGCAAACTTGACTGAACATTCATCACTGTTTCTGCATTTTCCAATTCATAGTAAATGATTTTTTTCTCTTGGCTGGTGCACAACAAAGACCAAAGTTCACCCAATTCTTTTGCAAGTACTAACAATTATGAACTTTGATTTCATTCTTATTAGTTAGTATATTTTAACACAACAGCCCAACTTATTGAAACTTTAGCATTATCAATCGATGATTTCAGTAAAGGATGTGATTCTTTAGTTAAGAAATCTCAGCAAAAGATGGCCACTTCGATTATTTATAAGTCTGGTCAAGATGCCAACTATATTTTTGTGCTCTTTCGAAATTGAAATCGCTTTTAGTTTTAGTATATTTGAGAATTTTGATTTTAAACTTCTTTTTATTTATTTATTTTTTTAACTTCTTTATGCCATTTCAAGGCTTTATTGTTCAATTAATCATCTTGATTTATTGGAATATTCTTTATTATTTGTAATCAGATACACATAATTGAGTTAATTGTCTAGTGGTCAAGTCCTATTGGATGATAAGTAGGAATCTAAAAGTTCAAACTCTTCCGATAAGCTTAAGCTTAGATTAAGAAGCAATTGGCAACAACTTTATAGTTTTGGTAGAATAAAACTTGATGTCTATGAATTTTTATACTACTTCACAAATTATTGAATTAATTCGGTCAATCTAAATGACTTTATTTCAAGCACCAATATGTCATTCTTAACCTATATATATATATATATATATATATATATATATATATATATAGAGAGAGAGAGAGAGAGAGAGAGAGAGAGAGAGAGAGAGAGAGTTTCCTTTCTTCCTGTGATTCAGCTCAACCGTGCTTGTTTAACCATTAATCATATTTGGGACTAGGACATAATCATAAGGAACCTAAGGACAGCAAAAAAAAAAAAAAGAAAAACATTATTATTTTTCTTATAATTCATCTAGTATCCGAAAACCCATTAGTTTAACTAATTTGGATTCGCATTCGACAAGTCTATAAAGAGTGATAAAACCTTTTATTTCAATTATTTAAATATTTTTCATATTCAAAATTCAAATCCTAGATCTATATTTAAAAAAAAATAAAGAAAGAAATTTGTGCATTCTATTTTATTTATTAGAAAAAAAAAACATTATTCTTATCTCCAAAGAAACGTGAGCTATATCAACTAGCTACTAAAAAATTAATAATAGAAAAGATCCTACTTTACCTCGTCAAAGACTTCTTGTTATATAAAACTTAGAAAGAAAAACTTAACAAAACCCCAAAACGTAAATATTAGCTGTGGCAGCTATAGTGGTCATACACTGCCGTTAGATCACAAATATCTTATAAATGTATTACATGATTCTCAGTAGATTATTGTTCACACATGTCATGCTGATTCTTTCTTCTAGAAATGTACGAGATCCGCCTAGAGTTTAATGACTCCCAACTGTTTTATATTCCAAAGAAGAAAAAAACAATTATTAGTATGCATGTTTTATGTATTCCAAGTACTTGCATGAGAGATACAATTCTTTAATAATTTGTGTAGCATTAATTTAGCAATAATATGTGATCGAAATCAAACAATCTTGCAGGGTGAAACTGAGATTGTAAATGATTTTGTAATAATAAGTTAACGTACTTTACTTTGTTGATTTGAAGATGATTGAGACTCCAAGAAAATGAAGTCAAAAAAGAATATTGTTATTATATATAGTAATAAAGACAAGAGTCTCAAAAGACTCCAAATTTGCTACTAAATGCCATAAACACAGAAAAAAAAAACCTTAGATTCTTGAGAAATTGCTTTTGTTATTGTAGCTGGATGGAGTCGAAGAAGAAGAAGAATAAAAATCTTAATCTTAAAGACTGCAAAGAACAGAGTCAAAAAAAAAAAAAAAAAAAAGCAAATTTGTCACCAACTCATTTCTACGGTCCGAAGGTAAAAGAATAAAATTGTCTGACTGCTTTAATTTTCTTTTCCTGAATTTGACGAGCAGTTAGCGCGTGGTGCTTTCACGTTTCACTAGGGAGCAAAACTACTGTTTTGTCAGTATGTGGACCCTGACATTTGGCTCTTTATTCTAGTGATTCGATCTTGAATAGCACGCGCTTCAATGCAGCGTGCATGAAAGTTTGATCCTCGCCGTCTCTTTCTTTCTTTGGTCATGGATTGTTATGATTCAATTCATGATGTGATATGCTTAAAACTTTGTCTGCATACTGTCTTTGTTCTTTTTTCTGCTGTTAAACTGATTTACGGTCTGCTCTGCTTCTGGACTTTAATTTGTTTGGTCATAATAGAAATGACTTGATTTTGGACTTTTTATTTTATTTATATGGATTTTGGTTTTACTCACAATTCCTGTAATTCGACGTTATAGATCGTTTGAGCTTCGTCTATTTGTTGTGAATTGTCAAAACGCGCCCATTTTCTTTTGCTCCTTCAAACAAAAGCAATATTTTTAAAATCGACCCAAATAGTTTAATCACAAAGCAATGGCTATTATGATAAATATTTAATTTGTTTCAGTCAAATATCGTGAGTGATAAAAATTGGATTAAAGCGAAAAAGATTTCAAAAATGGTTAAGAACCGAAATTTTTACTTAATTTTTTTAAATTCTTTTATTACTTTTTAAAATTACTTGCTAAACTTTGTTGTAAATCTTTATTTGTTTTGATAATTTGATCAATACATGACCAATATTGTTTTGTGTGTCTTTTACAAATGCTTAACGATTTATTTTGAAGATTAGGTACATATTAAAAATTAATATTTTTCTAAATTGGTTTAATATGAAAATTTAAGTATGAAAAAAAAGTTGCATACATTATTATTATTATTATTATTATTAACTGGAATCAAACTTCATTAAATTTGAAACAAATTCAAAATGATAAGCCTATAATTATCAAGTTTGATTCTCTAGACCCACATAGTTTTTATATGATGTCAGAACCCTACGAGGAATAACTGTCACATGACTGTGGATGGTGAGCAAAAAAAAATTTGAATTTTTTGTTCATTGGAAAATCGGTTCAAAATCAAACCGATTTAGGTTAATCAAACTAATAATTTAGAATTATAATTTTTTCATTTGGAAATCAGCATCAATTAACAAGTTCAGCTACATTTTATATTTTATATATTAATTTTTTACACTTAAAACTCTTAATATTTTTTGTATTTTATAAATGTTATGATAAATGACTTTTAGAATGTTATTATACAACATATTTTAGCAAACAAATATTGAATTTATTTATTATATTACAATCATTTATCCATTATATATATATATATATATATATATATATATATATAGAGAGAGAGAGAGAGAGAGAGAGAGAGAGAGAGAGTTAGAATTCATGCACTCAAAATAGCACAAATACAATAAATGAAGGTAAACATATTTACCTCTTGAAGCACAAATACTATTGAGTTGAGCGAAAGCACAAGATATCTTGATTTTACATTTTTGGCAAAGGCTTTTAACCACGAGCACACACACTGGGAAAGATATGACTATTTCACAGTCTAAAAACCCCTTAGAGAGAAACGAAGAAGACAAAAGGAAAAGGAAAATTTTATGAAAACTTTAGTAACCTCACTTAGATTTTCTAAACCCCTATGTATAAAGGTTATAAGAGTTAGAACCTTAGTTTACCTCTATTTCCAATTTGAATTTGAAATTTATTAACCTAAACTAATTAGGATAAATATAATAGAGTTATGAGCGCATCCAAACTCTATCATCTCATATTCTCACATTACAAAATATTTTTCAGTCAATATCTCTAGTCATACATGCAGATAGATTGTATGACCAGTATACATTGAGAGTACTAGTGCTACACACTTGTTAAGGATATGTACCATCTCAAAAAGTAAAAATAAGATATTTCTTCTTCATGTATTCTCAATCGTAGACTATCTTCACACATTCTATGTTTTAACTTATGATCTCATAAAATAATTTTTCGTGTTCCTTATTATGTCTCTACTCATAAAAACTTTAATAGGCATGTCGATAAACCATAAAATTATTAAATGTGATTGGAAGGCTATCTTTTTCTCTTACTATATGCCATCTATCATGATTTAACTCACTTTTCTAGTTAGATCCATCATGCCAAATTTATCTCATGACCTTTTGGAGACTAATTAAGTTAGCCACATTAAATCATACTTTAGGGATAAATTAAGGGTTCTAAGGGTCGATATTCAATAGAGTCTCATACTAGAAAAAGTTGAGATAATTCACTTATTAAATCCCATCCCTTGGTCACTTAAGCACATATGGTATGAAAAATATGTTATGGTATTCTTTCCTTCCATTTAAGGAGCTTATTTCTTACAAAATATATTTTAACACCATACAGAAGTATAAGGTTGCAATGCACCAAAGCATCCAACTTTAGTCCTTTCTCTTTAGGATTACTTCTGGCTTTTAGATAGAACATGGTAGTTACTTTCAAATCACCATAGGATCACATATAATTTAAATTTGGATCTTAATCTAAAGTATACAAGCTCATATATGTCATTATCTTGCACCTTAACAAGACTAATCTTGTTTTTTTTCTGCAAAATGACACTTTTACTTTGAGCTCTCGAGTTCACCATATATTCAAAAATTAACTCATCTTAGTCTTTATCAATTCATTATCAAAAACTAAGGTAAACACCCATATGAATGGGCTACTTCTCTCTTTAATATGTTAAATCATATAATAAATAACAATAAGTGTTCACATATAAACATTCACACTCATATATTACCAAATAATAAACTTTATTATTATCCATAAATAATAATGTTAAGTGATTACACAAGAAAATAATACAACTCAAATCCTACATAGATCCTAAAATCTAATATGTTTCTCAAACACATCTTTTAATATAGGTTCAGTTAATAGATCTATTATCACATCTTACATGAAAGCATACTGTAAGTTTACTTCTCGTCGTGCAACTATATCTTTGGTTGTATTGATACTTAATATCGATACATCCATCGATGATAAATTATCACTGATTTCTCTAAAGAAGTTACTCTTAAATGGTTCACAAATCATTTTAGCTAAACAACCTCTTGTATTGCAGTAAAGGAAGTGACAATTCAGCTTCCATTATTTATGACGCTATACATGTTTATTTTCTACTACTTCACAAGATGGAACTCTTGCCAAGTAAGAATGTTAGGCCTCAAAATGGGCCCTAAGAGAATCCATGTATATTATAATGGTACTATGATTAATTTATGTTTGATTAATTGATGTATTATAAGTTAAGACTTGGAGGATAACTATTTTTAATGAAAGAAGGTAAAATAGTCATTTTATATCAAGACATATGTGTGCATAATTGAAATAAAATATAATTTATTTATTTATTGTAATAAAAGAAAGAAAGTTAGGGGTAAAAATGTGAAATAAGAAAGAGAATGGAGTTAAGTGAGAATTATCTTGTGGGCCATATGATGAGATAATCTTTATTTTAAAACCCTATAGAAATTTGGTATAAAAGGAAGAAGGGATTTAAGAGTTGGAGTTTTAAGGCTAACAATAAAAAAAAAGAAAGAATAACTTTTATTTTCTCTCTCTCTTTAAAATTCACCATTATCTTTCTATTTTCTTTAAATTTAGTCTCCCAACCCCAAATAGCACCTTTAAATTTTTATTATGACATATATAAGGAGATTTTGATGAAGGATATTTTCAAAAAGTGCAGTAAGCTAGGACACAAAAGAAAAAAGTAGAGAGAAAGATAATTTGAAAAAGGTATTTTTAAAATTACATGTCAGGTTTGGGAACTTACATTGGTTTGCATGTGGTTAATTTGTGTGATGATTGTTATGGTATTGTAAAATAGATGTGTTAATGGGATTAAACAATAATTATGCATGTGTTCATCTTGAAGTTTTTTTGAATAAAGGAGTTATGTGCTCAAAGAATAGAGTTATAGAATTAAAATTGGTATAATTCCAATTGAAAGAAAACTTGAATTTTCATGCTTAAACTATTCATGTAGAGGTTAAAGTTTAGGTTATTTTCTAGATGATTAAGGGAGTAAGTTGAATTACAGAAGTGAAAGCCATTTTATCATTAAGAACATGCTACTTTATTTTATGAATCTCCTAAAAATTGAAAGCCTATTTGAAGTTATTTAAAGATAAATTGATAATTAAAAGGATGTATGAACATATTTTTAATAAATAATTTCTCAGAAAACAACAATTACTAAGTTTAATTTGACATGCATGTCCATTACAGAATTATGGTCATAGGTTCACTTAATCCAGTAGGATTCTTTTGCCTATAACTTGAGTTGTAGAATTGCAAATTGAATAATTCTAGTTAGGGTAGAAACTAAACTCATAGATTTAGATTTCATATAAGGAGTTGAAGTCTAAATATTCCTATAAGCTTTTTGAATTTTAGCATGAAAATTGAACATGTCCGCTGACCTATCAATAGGAGCAGTTTGTAGTATTTCTTGAATATCTTGAGATTTAGAATTAAAAATGAGATGATTTTTAATTATTCACAAACTAAAAACATATAGGAATGTATTACATACTTTTATATTGATTACATGCACAAAATGTAAATTCATGAACATGTGTATGATACCATGCTTATAGTTGCATATACATATAAAATCACATAATATGAAAAGAGAAAAGTAAAGAAAGTTAAAGTAAAGAAGTTTTTAGTTACCTGTGTCTATGTTCAAGATGTAAATAGATAGACATGTCTAAAGGGTTATTTTCGTAGCTTCCATCATTTTGACCCTATTTGGATCCATAGTATAGTTTTGATCTTATTTGAATCCATAGTACATATCTGACCCATTTGGGTCCATAGTTTGATACCTTTAGGTATCCTTATTGTATCGTAGAGTATTGTAGTATCATTTGTTATCCATTTATTTAGAAAAGTGCAGGCTTAATATAGACTATAAATAAAGCATAATTTAAAATTAAAAGATAAAGAAACATGATAATTCTTAACTTAATCTCCATATTATCTTTATATGAATCTCTGTATTGTATATGAAAAATATGATATAGAATGAAGTTGTATTTTAAATATGCAAATATAATATTTTAATAATGTATGTATATACTTAGGACTATAAGCTATATGCATTATTGATGTCTTGTCAATAATCACATTTGCGAATACATATTCTGTAACACCTTGATCTTATACTTAGCTATAATCACTATATCCGATATCATTAAACTTACTTTGCTATATTTTTATGCTTGCAATAATTTTTTTTAATTTGTCCATATTCCTTAGCTAAATATATATAGAGAGATATTGAATAAATCATAAAACCAACATAACTGTACTATTAAAAATTTACTACATGCTTAAGAGTCTCTTTGAACCAACAAGGTTTATAACTATTAAAAAAATTTATACATTACATCTTTATCAAAATAAATAAAGATCTTGTAACTAAAATGAACTCAATGATATACTATAATTTCAATATATAAATAACTTCTGATCTCTCTTTTGTGTTGACCATCTTGTTGCAGATATTATCCCTGAAAAGAAAATCCTTTCTTGCAACCTACGCGGATAAAACACCCGTACTAAACTATAAAGCTTAGTGGAAAACATAAGATATGTGGATGACCTCTTACATAGGTCATCAAAAATGCAATCACATGCAAGCATAACTTTAAGCATATAACTAATCATTTAAACCATATTCACGGAGATCTTCAGGGACTATATTATCTTTTATTAAACTTTTAACTAATGTCAAGTACTTATTGATATTCCATTGCTTATCGGTTTCATACTTATAATAATACTCATCTGATCTCGAAAATCTTATACATTAAGTTTACTTTCTTAATTCCTTTATGTTATTCTTGACTAATCATCTTGACGTACAAGTCTTTCTTGCTTACAAAACTTCATCAACTGACAAACACTCTTTAACTATGCTATTTATTTATCTTTACTCTTACACATATTCATATACATTAACTATTTTTAAGGCATGACAATATCAATCAACATTCATAGAAGCCATCTTATAATCACAAGACTTTAAGTTAAGAGACCACATCTTTAAATATGTAATAAATTCAATTAATATCCATTTTTTATACATATATGTGGCATATTTCACTTATAAGACATATTTCCATCCACTTGAATATGTATTATTATTATTAAGCTATTATATCATTACCTTGAGTTCTATACAAACTCTTTAAAGCATTACAATACTACCCTTGCACTTCTATATCCACATAAATCTAATTCCCATGTTTTGAGTCCATAACTCATTTAGATTATCATGTAATGAGTCATACATACCACTCATATCAATTACACAATATTCAACAAGTAACATGTAGTTATGGTAATATACACCAATTTTGCAAAATATCACATACCACTTCATATATCATACATTGCTAGATATAGGAAACACTTTAAAGCCATCTTAAGGATTTTCATACATACAATAACCAAGTACTCTTTTATTCCAAGTCATACTTTTCCATATGTTATACATTGATACTTTTTTAAGTTAACACACACACATATATAATTATGTAAGAAGCATTTGACTATAAACATCATGATTCATCATTTAGATTGTTGATAAAGTATCAATATTAGGCAAGTTCATATGTATGACTTCTTGGTCTAGTATGACTATGTAATTTTAAAATGGCAAGTACTCATTTTTTTAATGTAGCCTCATACATGTATCATGTATTCCATATACTATAATTTCAACCATAACTGTGATTTAAAATGATTCACATTACTTAAACGATGATATAAGAGCATTTATGCTTTTAGTTCAATTACTGTAATCATATTAGATAACCTGCTTAAGCTCTAAGAGTGGATAACGAGAATGGTGGATACACTTAGGTATCAAAACGGTGGATACCCGAAGATATCAAATTGGTAGACCTAAGCGGGGCCAAACTATACTTTTGATCGATCAAGCAACCCAAACAGGGTTGACTAATGATCCAAACGGGGATCAACTATACTCTAGACCCATCTAGGCCAAATGTTGGCAGCTATAATTATCCCTATAGGTGCCTATCTATCCATAATTGAACTCTATTTGCTAACAATCTCGTGTTCATGTTCATTTCATATATGAAGACTGTCCTTATATTATTCCATTTGCACGTTTACATAATCATGTAAAAATACACATTCTCTAGTGCATAAACATATATGCACAATTCATATAACAATTTATACAATTTTACTCAAGTAAGAAATAAAATGAAAACTATACAATCTTAGTGTATATACTTGTAACACCATCTCATAAAAATGACATCATATACTTTGTCATATTATCTATAATCAATTATACTTCCATGTATTTATGTACTTTAGCATGCTAACATTTGCCATCACATATGCCTAACCATACTATTTCAATCAAGTAATAAACTTATGACTTTACTTTTTATGTACTAACATATAAATGGGTATATAATATCATGTGGTATCAAAAGAGAGATATATTTTCCTTTACTATACATGTATCACAATCTCTAATATGTCAACCAATATATATAGACATGTAACACCCCAATCCACTAACCATGTATAAACATCAATCATCATCATAACCTAGCAAAGATAAGGCATGGATAATAATAAACAACATAGGCCATAATTATTACATGCCATAATAATAATTAAAAAGGCCTAACATAATACCAAAGAAAATACATAATAAAATCCTCAAGCAACTGCACTTAGTCAGATCTTCTCTTCAAAGGCTGACTAGCTACCAGCAATTGATCCACTAGAGCTTAATCAATACCTACACGGATAACAAACCCGTGCTAAGCTATAAAGCTTAGTGGGGAAACCAACTCTAAGGATAAACTCTAATTAAAACATCAAGGAGTATATACATATCATACCAAATGAATTTGCAATCCTAAACATAAACATTGTTCTTACAATCATCTAGACCTCATGGTAATTGATAGTACAGCTTTCATCGTAAGCATTTAATCATATATATAATGTATTATATGCATTCAAAGTTCAATCAAAACATCAAGGAGTATATACATATCATACATCATCTATAAGAGTCATTTTAGGCATCAATACTTCACATAGGTCATGCAATCATAGTTATACAATACAGAACAGAGAACTACATTTCATTAAGATCATTTTAGCCAAAAAGAAATTTAAACCCAGCAATATAGTAGGCCATTATCATTTTCATATTATATAAGTGAAGCAAATGATATATATATATATATATATATATATATATATATATTTCTTCATTTCGAATAATTTACTGAGTCTTTTAAACTTTTAATAGCCTGCCAAGTACTAGTTCAACGGATAGATAATGGGAGCAATGGATATCGAAGGTATCAAACGATGGACCCAAATGGCTGAACTATGGTTCTATAAAGGAACAAAGTAATAGACCCAAATGGGGTCGGCAATGGTTCCAACAAGGAACAAACAATACACTCAAATGGGGTTGAACGATGGATCCATAAGGAATAAGACCTAAATGGGGTCAACTATGGCAGCTGCTGAATCCCTCTAGGCATGCCTATCTAATCCACAATCGAACTATGACCCATAGGCTTATCACTTTAAGAACATCTTTCATACATCATATTCTTTCTTATTTAATATGACATTTACTTAAAGCCGTTTTCCACAAGTGAACACATATTATTCATTTTCGTAGAAATACTAAAAGCCTGGATATTCAATGATACATATTACCTATTTATATACTTGTATAGCTACCGGATAACTTATATCAGGCACTAGGATGCTTTAGCATAATAGTAATTAAGTATCACGCAACACTGGCTCAAAATCAATGTTTTAAAGCTTAATGCAATACACATCGTTGAACATACGCTCATGAAGTGACAACATGCTTTTTAAATTCTTGATTGACTATGCTTATACCGATTATGGCAGTTCATGAGAATAAAACCATACATACAGTCGTATAAACCATGAGCACATGATTCCACACATAAAAACATGCTCACTAAAGAAGAACATACCAGAGTGGTTCTTTAAAACCATTTCTCTTTGCTTCATTATACTCAATTTAGTCATCGCACATTCATTTTATCCAATACATTATATACATACATTCTATGTCTCACAAGTAGTGAAAATAATCAAATAAGAGATTAATGTTTACCTATGTCCTTTATAATGCCTTGGAAAGACTTCACAGTTCAATTATTTCATTTAGAAATCATATGGCCTATTAACCACCACTATAATTAACATAATCATTATGTACATTACTTATGGTCCATCTAATTCTCTCCAATTATATTTTATAATTTGGGATTCATGATTCATGAAGAATTTATAGTTTGGAGAGTGTACGAGAACCATTAAAAGGAAACATACGAGTGGCTATGCCCAAGAAGAAGAGAAGGCATACACAGCCATGCAAGGAAAAGAAAGGCCAAACACATGGCCAAGAAAAAGGAGAAGTAATCCATTCACGTGGCCATGCAAGTAGAAAGGTAGCCATTCACGTGGCCACGCAAAGAAACCAAAGACCACTCACACGGCCGCGCAAAAGAAGAAATAATATATTCACGTCGCCATGCAGAGGAAGAAACAAGCCATTACATGACCACACAGAAGAAACCATAAAGAAAATACATGGCCATACAGAGAGAAAACAACGAAGAGGCACCGCCACGCACTGAAAAAGCAAGGACATCACGTAGTTGTGCAAAGAAGCATGGGTATGCGTGGCCACGTGTGAAGGAAAGGAGGAGGACACACGGCCATGCAAGGCAAATTGACAGTCTGGATGAAAAATCCTGATTTCCAACTCAATTGATTTTGAAGCCCAAAACTCACCTTAAGTACTTAGATTTAAATCATTCTTTGTTCATTTAAGTCACTAAGATTTAACCTTCACTTTAACTAAGGGAACACATACAAGAAAATAGAAATTATCATCAAGTAACCATACATATTTAGGGTTCCCATACCTCATATACCAGCTTCATCTTCCTCAAACATCCAACGATCTAGCTCTTTCTTCTTCCTCCTATTCTTGATCTAACCGTTTCTCCTTTTCTCCTTATACATAGGAAACACAACATGATCTTGCAATCCCTCATGACCAAAAAAATAAACGAAGAAGAGGAAGAGGAAGAAGAGATCTTTAAGGAAAGACATTACCTTTAATCTTCACTCACAAACCCTAGCTCGATTCTCCAGCCTGTAACCAGCAAAAGAGAGAGAGAGAGAGCTATCTCCCTCCAAATGCTAATCCCCCTTCTTAAAACCCTTGCTATCCCTTCTCCAAGAAGCTATTGAAAGATATCATTATGAAATTCCAAAATTGCCCTTATTTAACTTAACCCCAACAACTTATTTTTCTTAATATTTAACACTCAAAATTTTAATTTACTTCAACTATATCCCTCTTTTATCTTAATTTTAACCATACTTAATTTACGTACATGCTGAAATTACCAAAATACCCCTAATAAGACTTAACCTTAACAATGCCAAATAATTCAATATTTGCCTTAATTAACCATAATCCTCATCACTTGACTATAATCCGGTTAGGGCCATGATTGGGTCCTTACATGACATGTATATAATCATGTAATGATATACCATCTTTAGTGCGTAAGCGTGTATGCACATCTCATAACTTAATTCAAACAATTTTGTTCATGTAAATGATCAATGAAAAGTTATACCATCATTCGCGTATATTCATGTATTCACAATCTCATCAAATAAAAAGAATTGTGATCATGCACTTTACTAGCTTATCTATGATTAACATACTTCCATGTAACCATGCTTTATCCATTTATTTTTTCCATACAACAACACTTGCCATTTTATTATCATTGTAATTATACTTTTGGCACAAACATATAGGCATAACATATAATCCTTATATCGTGTTATATTCATATTATATCAAGTAGGTAAATAATAATTTACCTTAGCATTGGAATCACCGTACACATTCTTCATCACATAATCATGCCTAATACTTTTCAATAAGATACTATTATATATTTTATGCATTCAATTCCCTTTTATGTGCTGCTTTTATAATACAAAAATACTCTAGAGAGGTTCAAGATGGTTCTCGGCAAACTCAAATAACAAATCTGCATAGAAATAAAATTTTAAGTTTATTTTGAAAGCTATATTAGACCTATCTAAAGATATTTTTGGGCAAAATGATCTCCTACAAACATGATACATTATGTTTCTAGTTTCAGGAACAGTGAAAATAACATCAATATAATTTTTACTTTTTATGATATTACAAAAACATTAAGAACTATCCCTGAAAAAGTACTGCCAACAATTTCTGGTTCAATTCAATTTTTAACATATTTAGTATCAGAACTGAATTATGCTTTCTGCATAGAAAAGGTGGATATGAGAGTATATTTTATAATCCAATTGAAATTACCTAATTATCATTTTTACATTTCAAGATATTACAAAAATATTAAGGACTGTTCCAAAAATAATGCTACAGATAGTTCCAAATTCAAGACATGTTTAGAAGTATAATTAAACAATGATTTCTTCATAGAAATTATAGACATATAAGTCTACTTTAACCCAAAATTTAATTCATAAAATTTTAACCTCTATAACAAAAGATACACTCAAATTACTTAGACATGTTCCTGTTCTCTAAATAGCACTTTGTTGTATCCAATTAAATTTTTATCACCAATTAATAAATTCATAGAATAAAATAAGTACAAAATTTCAAAAGCCTTCCTTCACAAAAATTTTTATTCTATGAATCTATTTTAACCAACATTTTATCTTAAATGATTTTGA
This sequence comes from Excoecaria agallocha, assembly GCA_037975025.1. Classification (NCBI taxonomy): domain Eukaryota; kingdom Viridiplantae; phylum Streptophyta; class Magnoliopsida; order Malpighiales; family Euphorbiaceae; genus Excoecaria; species Excoecaria agallocha. The sequence goes on along the minus strand of CM075808.1, from coordinate 4,102,502 downwards.
CTTCTCTACAAAAATTATAGCAAAAATACAACAACATGTTTCTTGCAATAGGAAACAACTCAATTTGAACTTCATGTTAATTTTAAGAGCACTTAGAGGCAGAATCGAATGTAGATTTCTTTTACAAAATTTTAGGTTTATGTCTTAGAAGGAAGTACCAACTAGGTTTACTTAAATCAGAATCTTAAAACTCAAGATATCTACGAAATACTAAAATAGGTTCAAGGATCCTTACATGCATTCTTCCATATAAGCAAACCAAGATTTAATTTTCACAATCTATATTCATAATTTCATACAATTAATCCATATCTTCTCTTCATTATCTAACATAAATCCATGGAAATAAAGTATCATAATCCCATACCTTGGCCAAAATTCACTCCTCTTCAATCTTTATTCAACTCCTTTTTCTTTTGTTCTTCTTAACTTCCTCTTCTAGGATTTACATTTCATACATGCATTAATGTACAATAATTTATCTATTGAAATATATCAGCATATTAAGAAATGAGATGATGTAGATGATGAAATTTAACCCTTTAACTTTACATATCACCTTCAAAACTAATAAATCCAGCCACATGCATTAGAAATTCCTAGAGAAAATAAAGAGAAAAAGCTATTCTTTTAGAGAGAGATGAAGAAAAAATATATGTTCTTCCTTCTAAATTTGTCCCTCCTCCTATATATACCCTCAATGTAGCACCCTTGTTCTATAATCTATACATATCACTTTATCCATCTCATTACACATGTTCTACTGTGCAACATAAACATATATCAACTATATAGAGAACTAATATTCATACTTAATCCATAAGAGTGCTAAACTATTAAAACTTCACAATATACATTAGAGTCTCTGTACAAAAATATAACCGCTAATAACATCTTACAAAATAGTTGTACTTTTATAAGATTTCCAGCACAACATAAAACCTTTGAAATACAAAAAGGAATAAAAAGACAACTATATACTTTATAATCTTCAAAGACTTGTGTTGGCCAGCCAGCTACAGATATCAATCCTGAGAGAAAGTCTTAACCTTGCAACCTACACGGATGAAACACCCGTGCTAAGCTATAAAGCTTAGTGGGGAACTAAATCATGATAGACGACCACTCACAGTGATCGTCAACAAGCATCCAACATGCTTCAAATGTAACAATGATTTATTTCAAGAAATGAAAGAAATTAAACATTTAAATTCACTTATAGAAATCATACAATGTAATACATATAAGAATAAAGGACACATATATGTAAAGAGCATTTAGCAATTAACATGCAATTTGTTTTTGTACTAGAAGTATAGATACATATGTATATTGAGCATTCTTTTAGACTTGGATTTTGTATGCAACAAAAGGAATTTCATATGTAGAATAGTATAAATTCAACTAAGAATTTGCATGCCTTATTAACTTTTCTTAACCTTGATAATAAAGCCTGCACTATTCTAAAGAGGTGGATAACGGGTTATACGGTGGTACCCGAAGGTACTAGGTCACCTGAAGGCACCAAGAGATAATAGGTCACCCGAAGGCACCAAGGAGATACCCAGAGGTATTAAACGATGATCCCTTGTAGGGATAAAACTGTATGATAAATCGGTGGACCCAAACGAGGTCAATCAAATAACATGGACCGGTCAAGCGGACCCAAACGGGGTCGGCTACAACCCACACGAGGGTTGTTTAAATTAACTTTAACTTTTAAACCCAAACAGGGTCACAATACTTTTAAATTCAAATGGGCCTAAAGAGGTCAAAATGTTCAAAAGCAGCTGCAAGTTACCCTTATAGGCATGCCTATCTATCCACTTCCTAGACTCAACGTAGGCAGTAACATCTATTTACTTTATCTTTCATTTATTCATTCATATTCTTATATGCACATGTATTCTCTTGGGTAACTATGAATAATGTACTCATGCACATGTTCATGTGTAACTTTCTGTAAATCTGTGAACATGTTCACTGTTGGGTATTACTATTTTGTACTTGTAATCCCTTCAAATCAAGTAGCTATTTTACATATGTAATATGATGATACATAACATCATGCTCTATTGGGTTTCTTAAATCAATGATGTGTATGATCATGTTCACAACAGTTTAACCTATATGCGTATGTATGTGTATGACTATAAATATACAATCACTGATAATTATACAAATGACTATAAATATTCAATATGCACATATATGTAAATATATGTTCATATAAGATGATAAGGAATCTCTGATAATATACACATGAATACGAGTATAATCAGCACAATACAATTATCTGTGAATGAACATATGTCACTGTCTTCATATACTCTTTGCATAGTGGCATATAAGCGCAACATATAAGTATATACATGTAAGCATAATTTCATGTAATAAATCATGTACATAAGTTTGAATATATGTGATTATACCTATCTTTATTGTCAATCATATTACATGCTATTATAATTCAATGTGTAATCATATATACACATATTTAACATAACTATATTTAAACCAAATATAGAAAACAAATTAAAATTCGTCCTACACAAATCTGCACAGGGGCAGCTTTCTGGATCAAAATTAGGTGCCCTTTTTGGTCTAGTAAATATTATTTTTAGGCCATGTGTCCTTCTACAATTTCATTCCCCTATATGTCTTGTTTCTACAACATCAAAATTTGTCACAATATCTCATCTATAATTCAAGATATTCAAGAAAAACCATTGGCTGTTCATAAATTCAGAAACAGTTATTTTTACCACTTGTAAAATTTTTAGAATAAAATGGGGAGTGAATCAGCCTTACTTTCCTTCAACAAAATTCTGATCCTAGGTGTCTAGTTTATCCAGAATTTTACAGCATAGATTTTTGACTCCCCCACTAATATTTATGTCCAAAATACCACAATCTGTTCCTTAACAGTATATCCAGTTTTTCAAGAATTTCAAGCGAACATTAGGAACTCATACAAACATAATTAAACAAAGTTTCCTTCATACAAAATTTTAATTTATAAGTCTATTTTTCATAGGATTCAACCTCATAGAATTCTGAGGAATACATACAAAAACACATCATTTTTACTTCAGCCTGTTCCGAAACCAAAATTAACAGCTCACTACAATTTCAAGTGAACATTTGAATAGCTTACAAGCATATTTAGCCCTTGGTATCTCCTACAAAGTTATAGGTATGTTTCTCATGTAAAATATGAAATTTTAATTAACTCAATTGAGGTTTTATAACCCAAATTATGCTGTAATTACAGCAACTAGTTCATGATACTTACATATTTCTCTTTATTAAAGATTCATAAAACTTATTCTCATTACATTTGTTCAACATATCCTACAAAAATATTCATGTTACTTCTCTATTTATTTACATGAAAGTATGAGAATACTAATCCCCTGTGTTTTTAATTTCCAAAACATCAAGAATTACCTTAATATCACATTTATAACTCAAGATATTGAAGAAAACTATAAGCTGTTCATAACACCAAAACAGTTTTTGTCACCAATTAGAAAATTCATAAAACAAAATGGGCACAGAATTAGACCAACTTCCCTTCATCAAAGTTGTGCTCCTATGTATCTAGTTTACCCATAATTTTATATCATAACGTTTCGACTTTTCTACTGATAATTATGCCAAAAATACTAAGATCTGTTCTTTGACAGTGAACAACTGTTTCTACGAGATTCAAGCTAATTTTAAGAGAAGTTAGAGGCCGATCTAGAAATGATTTCCTTCTACAAAAATATACATTAATGTCTTAATAAAACACACCAACTTGAATCATTCAATTTCCTTTTCTAGAACTCAAGTTATTAACAAACTAATACAGCTAGGTCAAATGAACTTAACCCAGAATTTCAAATTCATTAACTTTTCTTCTTTCAAAGGCTACTGTTTTGGGCATTTTTGAGGACCTTAGAGGAAAAATTTCATTATTGTTATTTCTATAACATTTGTAGGCACAGAAGTCCCGGTTCTAACCCAACTAATTACATCAAATTCGGAGTTCAAACAACTTATGATCAAATTAGTCATTGGAGGTCAATCCGAATTTCTGGACAGCATTTTTACATTAATGTCTAATATCCTAATATAAGTCAATATACTTATAAAATCCATAATCAACACAATATTAATGCATGCAAGAAATAATAGTTCCCAAACCTGGACATGTAATTCAAATCTTCTTTAAATTTTCCTTTCACTCTTAGTCCTTTGCAAGCCCTTTTCCTTGTCTCTTCTACCTTCTTTTTATCCTTTGCATCAATTCATTCATTCAACAACAATCTTCCATCATTTATCTTAATCCATCATCAATCAAAATAAGAAGGAGATGAAGATGAAGAGATAAACTATCAAGTTAAAATATTTACCTTATAGTTTTATACTAATGATCTAGATTGAACAACATGCAATTATTTCCTCTTCAAGAAGACCTTGAGAAATCATCTATGGCTTTAAGAAATGAGAAGGAGAAAGGAAATTTCTGTAACTCTCTCTAGAATTTCGTCCACCACCATCTCTTATTAAGTTTCCCTTTCATTCCACTAGCAAAAAGATTATTTATAATAGTTAGGAAAATTCCCTTTTTGGTCCCTCAACAAGTTGCATGTCCTTTAATTAACCCACACCTTTTTGCATGTTATAAAGTGATCCCTTCATTTCTTGCATGTTATAAATTAACCTATTCATTTATTCTTTCTCTGAAATTAACCTCTCAATTATTCATTTATTCACATTTGCCCCTAAAGATACCGTAATTATAAATTTACCCCAGATTAATACTTTTTACTTCAATTACGCCCTTGAATATTATTAAACCAACAATAATAATTTAATTATGACCTTATAAAATTTATACCATATAATTTACACATTTATCACATAATTATTGATAACTTAATAATATTTTTGCCCCAATTAATAGCTTAGCTCTTAATAATTCATCAAATAATGCTCAATTAGATTTTAATAACATGTAATTGCCCTTGAATTCTACTAAGGCCTATTTTGGGTCCTTACACTCAAAGTGGAATTTCTCTCTCCAACATGCAATACTCCAAAGTGTAAAGTTGGTGGAGAAGTCTCCTTTAGGTCCTCAATAAATTTGCATGTCAAAAATATTTCCTCACTCACTTTTATTTAAAAATTCAATCCCTATATTTCTTTCTCTTATGAAATCACTCCCCAACTAATTTCTTCTAACATTAGCCCTAAAATTAATATCCTCTATTAATTTAGCCTATGGAGTATTAGTCTCTTTTAAAATCTTGTCACATATTTCCTTTATTTTAAAATTAACCCTAAATATTGTCATCTTTTTAAATTTCACCCTTTAATTAACTTTTTCCTTTATTTTAATTATACCCCAACATCCTTTATTTTATTAAAATTAACCCACAATAACATACTTAAGTATTAATTAACAAGTTAACAATATTTTTATTCAAACTATGCCTATGGTAAAATGACTATTTTACCCTCTATCACTTAAATCAATACAACAATGTCTTAACTCATAATACTTTAATGTAATTAATCTTAAGTAGACCTCAATGTGATATTAATTTTCATGAATCCTCCTAAAGTCAAAGTTGGGCCCTTACATATTCTCTATCATCATATGTTACTTGCTTCATATTGCTAAATGACATGTAAGATTCCTTGCATATAAAAGCTTTTAATTTATGAACTTATAACTCATGTATACAAATGGGTTTAATTCATGAATTTGGTATAAGCTATTTTCCAATATATTAATAAACAAGAAATGTAAACAAGAGATATAAGAATGACATAATAATGATAATAAAATTAAGACTATTAATAGATGTATTTGATATATAGGATAGTAATGTAAATTTTTATACATCGTGGAAATTATTAGTTAGAATAGATGCAGATGGACCTAGTTATTTACCTTAGTCTCTTATGATAAATTAATGGTGTTTTCTATGAATCTAGCTTGGTATTAACACATATACATGAACATTTAACAAATCACTACCATTAACCCATAATAAACTATATGAATCAAGAAAGTCAAATTGATGTATATGAACTTAAGAATACATGAATACTGCTAAGGTAATAAATAAATGATAAGTAAGTGGAATGATAATAATTGATGAAGTTGGATATAAGAATTAAATGACATTGAATAATTCCTTAAAATGTTGTGATCATAATCATATTATTTATAATAGCTAATTTATATGCTTAATAATATATTTTTAAGTGTATATGATTATTTTGATGACTTGAGAGAGAGAGGGGTCATCCATATGATGTTTGTTCTCCACTATGCTTTATAGCTTAGCACAAGTGTTTATCCGTGTAGGTTGTCAAGCTAAGACTCCTTCTTAAGGATATTATCTACAATAAAATGGCCAATACAAGTCATAAAAGGGATTCAAAATATAAAGTCCTTATTTTACTTTTCGTTGGTTTATGAAGTTTTTATTTTATACTAGAAATTATTTAAAGTAAAGATATTTTAGTAATTATTAATTAAGTAGTGTATAAAGAGGCACTTTTGTAAGCTAAGCTCTAATAGTAAAGTTTACATGTTGTGCTTTAATTTATTATGAGACTTTTGTATAGTGAAGCAAATATAAAGAATAAATAGTAAGTTATAGTTATATTTAAGATATATATAAAGATAAAAATAGGTTATTAGAGTGGGTATTACAATTTGATATTAGAGCCTAGTTTAGGTGATTCTGGTCAATAAAAGTTTAGAAATTATTTATCATGAAAAGTTATAGTGTGTTGGCCTAATGCAGATATCCCTATTTTTCTTCATTAAAGATTGAAGGATGGATGAATTGATATAAACTGGAAAAGAGATTAGAAAAATTAGCAAATTTAGGGTTTTGAATTTAATTAACCCTGATCTTACTATTGCATCTCACGATGAGATACCGACTTCAATAGTATAAAATTTATTGAATATGAACCATAACTTGACTTATATTTTACAAGAGTTAATCGAGTATATAATATCAAGAGATGTCAAAAGAAAAAATAAGACTGGTAAAAATAGAAATAAGAGTACAAAAAAGGTGAAAACAAGTAAAATAAAAGAGGTACTAGAAAATAGTTCTACTAGCTACACCCTTGGAAAGAGAATTAAACACCAACTTTAATACATCATAAACTATACAAGGATTAGTTAGGATAGTAGAAGTGTATGTATAGAGTATACAGAGATTATATCAATACGGTTTATGAGAAAGAGTTTATGTATATTTGATAAGGTTTTCCATAATTAAAGTTGATATAATGATAAGTTCAAATTGATTATGATACTCTGTATACCTGTCAGTGACTTCTTGACAAGTGTGGATAGTTGACTAAATATATCATAGTATGGGATGGGGCTAATATGTACATTACATGATAACATGCATTTGCATCTTATTGTATACATGAAATCATCATTCCTTTATAACATCGCATTAAAGTCATTTGACAAGATATGAAAATCATCAGATTATATGCATATGCCCTAACTAAAAAAGAAAATTGACATGATGTACATTAAGTGTAGTAATGATATGATAATAAGATAAGGTTATTGTCATAAAGAGATAGAGTTAGATAGAACTTAAATGTAATAAATTAAAGAATAAGAGAAGTTGGGAGAGAGTATTTGATAGAGCACTATAAGAAAAATGCTCATTAACGAAGGAAAATTCGATCGTTAAAAGTTAAAATCCAGTCGTTAAAACACTATAACGATCGAAAAAATTCGGTTATCACCGATCGTTAAAAGTCCCATCATTAATAGTATAGACGACCGAATTGATATCCGATCGTTAAAGGTATTAATGATCGAAACTAATTCGGACGTTAAATATAAATTTTTAGCGACGGGATTTTCCTTCGCTAATTGTGTTATGCTTTTAACGAAGGGAATTTTGGTTGGTATAAAAACCCTTTTAGTGGTCGATTTTTCCCTTCGTTAATTATTTTTCAGTTTTAGAGAAGGAAAATCTGGTCGTAAAAATTAACTTATAACCACCAAAATTTTCCTTCGTGAATTGTTTATATCTTTTAACGAAAGGAAATTCGGTCGTTAATGATTACAAATCGCACCGGATTTTCCATCGCTAAATGCAAATTCGATCATTAATATAAACAATTTTATTTAGATATTTCACGTAAATCCCATTCACACTCCCATATATACATACATATCCAAAAATATAATAAATACTTTTTTCATAAATTGTAAAAAACCAATTATAAAGTATACCAATATTTCGAAATTTTTTAACATTTTATTTGTCATATATAAATTTGTTTAGAAAAATAGTTCATTGCTATACCAACATCTATTTAGCTAGAATTTTCAAAAAAAAATGAATAATAAGCATTGTTATTTTTCATGAAGCATATCTTGGCAACTTCCAAGGTGTCAGTAGCACTATTTGTACTCCTCAAGCACATTTTAAGATTATTTATTTGCATGTAGACAACAACTCCTATGGGCATAAAGATGTCAAGGCATACACCATAAGTAATGCTGAATTATGGCAAAATTAGCACTCGACTCAAAAATAATTAACAAATATGATGTACTAACTAACAAGATACTACAGCAAAGTAGCTAGTTTATGGATGATAAATATCCAAGCTAACATCTAAAGCTATCAAAATTTTTATTTTAAACATAATTTAGGTCCTTGCTCAAACATTAAACTATTTGGATATACTTGTGCCAAAAATCAAGGAATTTTGAAACTAATATCAGGAATACTTCTTACAACTAAAAATAGTAACACGTATGAGCAAAACATGCATTACCTTAGACCACCTGTATCACTTTTTACACTTAGTTAGCTACCAATTTCGTCACTTAAGTTGGAACAGCCATCAGCTCTAACTCCCTGTGATACATATCGTATTAGGAAGAAATTCCAAAGTTAAGTTTGCCAGCTGTAGGGGTGAGATTTGGAGGAAAAATGGTTATGGAATACAGTGATCTTGCTAAAACCACCTCAGAAAATTGCCAATAAGAACACAATCAATAGCAATAGAATAGTTAAATACCTTGGTTTTGGTGATCAGTGGCTTTTGGCTAATCTCAAGTGCATCGGCAGTTGGAAAAGATAACAATCCAGGAGACACCAAGGAATCAAATAAAATCCTTTTGTTCTTATCAGCCCGAGTAACCTTAAAAGACATAAAATGAGGAAAGGCATATACCTTATTGGGGAAAGGCCAGTGGATCCCAGGATCTTTGTTAAATCCTGATAATTGACCAAAAGAATTAACCATAAATGTAATCACAGTTTCCCCAGCACTAAACTTTGGTTAATTAATAGATCATAGCTTAAAATATAATTGGAAAAATATTTAGAACTCCAGATGTCACACTATTTACAATTACGGCAGCAGACAAAATTATAAATTCTAATACTCTATATGGTACTTGCAAATAGTAAAGCACATTATAACACCAAAGTCCTGATGATGTTAACAATTAATTACATGCATACACATTCCTAAAGATCTTATTTCTGCCCCTTTGTATTGAACATTGATAGTGAAAAAAATGAAAGATAAAATTCAAAAAATTATCCAGCAACTATGTTGTTTTAACTAATCAAACACAGTTAGGTACTAAAATAGAGTAGAGATTAGTTCAACCTACATAACAGAGAAATGGAACTCACATTGTAAGTGTTATGTGAAAGAAATAAAAGCATTTTTAAATGATTCAAAGATGTATTTCTTCTCCAATTTGGAGCAAACAAAGCTATAGGATCCTTATGCAAAAAGAAAACCAAATCAGAATTATTCCAATACAAGATAAATCACCTATCTCCTAAACACAACAAGAATTATCCATGGAGACTAAATAAAAAAATAATCTAGGAAATATGGACAACTCTTATAAAAAACTAAACTTTTTTGACACCCCAATGGAAAAGACTTTAAAGAAAAAAATAAAAGAGAAAGAGCTCTTACTGGACAAGATCTTAAAGTTACTGAGCCCTAGTGCGAGGGTTAATGCCCTTGCATAGAACAATATCATGCATATACAATCCATTCACACATATTTGATCCTTAACCCAATCGATATCCTCTTTTGTTGGCAATATTCTCTCTTTAAATTCTCCTCCATGGCATTGTAAAGAAGCATAAAAACCCAAAAAATCATAAGAAGATAGAGAATAAAGAAGAAAGAAAAGCATAATAGTAGCCACAGAGATCGATAATACTAGAGCATGAACTGGAATGAATATTCCCTTCTGTGTCGGCACTAATGTTAAGATAGCCATTAACTTCTGCTTCTATTTCTCACTCTACCTTACAGTTCTTATGGGCTTATAAAAAATAAAATATATTATTTGAGCAATTGTAAGGACCTAATCATGACCCTAATCGAATTATTGTTAATTAATTAGGACCATCATTAACTAAGGAAAAATTAGATTATTTTGCAATTATTGAGGGTAAGTCCTAAGAGGGGTATTTTGGTAACTTCAACATGTAAGTATATGAGTTAAGTTAAACTATAATTAAAGAAAATGATATAATTGTAGTGAATTAGGAAATCTTGGGGTTAAGTTAGAAGAAATTGAAATAATAGGGATTTAATTGTGTATAAGGGTATAGTGGGAATTTCCCTTGGTGAGATATTAATCCCACTCAATAAATTAGGGTTTTGGGAGGGTTGGAGATTGGCATCTCTCTCTCTCTCTCTCTATGGTCATGATTTTGGAGAAAGAGGCAAGGGTTTGTGAGTTAGCATGAAAGGTAATGTCTTTCCTTGAAGATCTCTTCTTTCTCTTCTTTTTATTTATGCTTTCTGGTGATGAGAGATTACAAGATCCTATTGTTGTCACAATGTGTAAGGAATGGAGGAAGAAGCAGGCAAATCAAGTGAAAAGAGAAGAAAGAAATCATGAGTAAATGAGTTGGATTTAAAGCTTCAATAAGGTATGGGACTATTATATTGATTTTATGCATGGGAAGATGGTTTTGATAGCTGTAAATGGATCTATAGAAATTTAAGGTTATGTTTTTTGGGTTTTAATCAGGAGGTTTTAAGGTGAGTTTTGAAAGAATAGAGATTAGATCTATTTCCTTGTGAGTGCCAATGCCGAGTCGTGAAAATTTTCAAGAGTCTTGCATTTTTGTTCGACTCATTAATTATTTCACAAGTTGTGCACCATTTGCCCTTGGTCACTCGTGAAGTGCTATCCATCTAAGTATATGAGTTAAGTTAAACTATAATTAAAGAAAATCATATAATTGAAGTGAATTAGGAAGTCTTGGGGTTAAGTTGGAAGAAATTGAAATAATAGGGATTTAATTGTGTATAAGGGTATAGTGGTAATTTCCCTTGGTGAGATATTTATCCCACATAATAAATTAGGGTTTTGGTAGGGTTGGAGATTGGCATCTCTCTCTCTTTCTCTCTATGGTCACGGTTTTGGTGAAGGAGGCTAAGGTTTGTGAGTTAGCATGAAAGGTAATATTTTTCCTTGAAGATCTATTCTTTCTCTTCTTTTTATTTATGCTTTCTGGTGATGAGAGATTACAAGATCCTATTATTGTTACCATGTGTAAGGAATGGAGGAAGAAGTAGGCAAATCAAGTGAAAAGAGAAGAAAGAAATCATGAGTAAATGAGTTGAATTTGAAGAGTTAATAAGGTATGGGACTATTATGTTGATTTTATGTATGGGAAGATGGTTTTGATGGTTGTAAATGGATCTATAGAAATTTAGGGTTATGTTTTTTGGGTTTTAATCAGGAGTTTTTAAGGTGAGTTTTGGAAGAACAGAGATCAGATCTATTTTCTTATGAGTGCCAATGCCGAGTCATGAAATTTTTCAAGAGTCGTGCATTTTTGTCTGAGTCATGAATTCTTTCACGAGTTGTGCACCATTTGCCCTAGGTCACTCGTGAAGTTTTATCCATCTTTGGCTACTGACTTATGAATCTTTTCACAAGTCATGCATTTTTGTCTGAGTTGTGAATCCCTTCACGAGTCATGAAAGTTGGCTTTCTTGCTTCACTAGTGAACTCCCTTTCTCTTCTTCACTCGTGAGCTTGGCTACTAACTCGTGAATTCCTTCACAAGTCATGCATGCTGATATGAGTCATGAGCCTTGTGTGACTCATGAACCTCACTTTTAATCGTGAGAAATAGAATATAGAGGTAGGAATTTGAGAGTTTCACGTGAAATAAGAAAATCTGCTTTAAGATTCAATAGACCTATCCGGACTATTTTGTTTATAAGTTGATCTAGAGAATAGAAAATTGAATGATTCTTTTGGATTTGAAAATAGAATTCCATACCTATATTTCATATGAAGGAACCAAGTTCTAAATCTATCTCTAACTAGGTTATATTTCAGTTTGAACTCTGGAATAGTTTGCTGCCCAGTCACTAGGAGCAGACCTCAGTGTTTTATAAATATATGAAAATATAGAAATGATATCAAGTTGATTTTTGATGTTTTAGAAACTAGAAACATAGTGGAACAAGTTTTTAGAAGAAAACTTTTGCTAAAAATGCCTTTTGGTTTGTCAAAAAGCATTTACAAGTTGAACTATGAAAGCTACCTATGATTATTCACGACTCATGACTTCTGTCACGACTCGTGACATATGTTAGTCGTGAACAATGCACGAGTCATGAAGGTTGCTCCCTTTCACGAGTAGTGACACCCCTCACGACTCATGACACTTTTCTACTTGACCCAAACATGATTTTTAAGCCCTATAATGTTACCAAAGCTGGTTTAAAACCTTTTTAAGTAACTTTAAAGCATTTTAAGCATAAAATAAGGATAAGTTGTGACACTAAACATGATTAACTGAAATATTGCATAAGAATAAAATTAGTAAATAAATACTAATGTTAGAATATATGAAAATGATTACTTGTATTTGATGGTATTATAATAATAGTATACATGTGATTAGGCTTTGCCCAAAAATATTGCACATTGATATTCCTCTACAATGATATGAGAACACTATGATATAACCTAGAGATAATAAGAGTATAGTCACAAGGTTGCATTTCCAAGTTAAAAGAAATGGGACATCATAATTTATGTTAAATTATAAAACCCTAGAAGTTTGATTACACTCAAAGTCACAAGAAGAATTAATGATTAGCAGTAATGTGTAATAACTTGCTCACCTGTTTGCTCATGCCTATAAAACATTATGATTAGCACATGAGTATCTATAGTGTGCTAACGACTAAGATGAAATAAGCTCACATAATCTACCTGAGTATAAAATACAAGTCAGAGGATTGAAATATTTATATGATTATGTTAAAGTATATAACTTGTTGTCTATAATCTGATAGACTATTGAAGTGAATTAAGGGACTAAATATGAATAAGTGTTAACCTTTAACATTGTAAGAGAACCTATGCATATTAATACTATATGGATCATAAATGCATGAGTATTCCTTTAAATAACTATATTTTGAAGTGATGTTATGATAATATAGGAGAGCTGCTCGCGGCAAATTGTAACAAGGTATGTCATTGAGATTATCAATGAATTATGTAATTCAATGTTGTATAATTGATGCTACCATGCTATGATGAGTAGTTTAACTCATTATGTGACTAGATATGAGTACCTATAGGGTATGTGCTACTACGATTCAAGTTGAATTTTTACGTACACACACATATATATATACTGACATGCATATAATACTATAAATGTTTTTAGTTGCAAGAACTATACTTCCATAATCGCCTCATTGGCTTCATGTATAATATCGAGTATGATGAGATGGATCGATAAAAGTAATAATTTATTGTGTGTGCATTATCATGTAATCCACTACAATATGTATAAATGATGTTAATGCAACTATGTTATCATATGACAACACCCATATATTGGAGCTTATAGCTTAATATGTAATTATGATTAGAATGATATGCATTCTTTTTTGAAATGAGGCTTTTGGCCAAATGATGTACTAAGTAAAGAATAATATGATAAATCAAAGATGTTCTTAATGTGGTTAAGCCTACGGGTCTTAGTTCAGTTATGGATTAGATAGGCATGCCTAAAAGGATATAGTTGCAGCTGCTATAGTTGACCCCATTTGGGTCTTGTTCCTTAATGGAACCATCATTTGGCCCTTTTGGATCCATAGTTTGTTCCTTGTTGGAACCATTGTTTGACCCCGTTTGGGTCCATTATTTGATATCTTTGAATATCTATAGTTTGATACCTTCGGGTATCCATTGCTCCTGTTATCCACCCTTTGAACTGGTGCTTAGGCAGGCTATTAAAGATGATAAAAGTACACAAGATAAAGTAAAACATGCATTAATTATTTCACTTATGTAATGTAAGCACTATGAATGACATATTGTTTTGATTATCTTAAATTCCTTTCGACTATAAATTGTTTTTATGAAATGAAATGTCATGCTTCGAAATACGTGATTGAGATGTCTCACATCAATTAAGGAAGTTTCCTGTATGAGTGCTGGTGTGAGTTGATTCCACCGATGGGATTCCACAGAGAATATATGGACCTTAAAACGTATAATATTGTACTAAAAGTTATATAGACTATAACATGTGCACTAAGTTTCATGTACGGTGTTTATGAAATGCATACATGTGGCATCGAGACTATCTTATAATCATGATATGTAATGCCTGTTCTTTGTGATCACCTGCAACTCCGCCAGTCTGTTTATTTATATACATAAATACTCACACACATGTAGGCATAATGATAACATTCATTTAACCAAGTGCAATGCATGACATAGAATGATGATTGTAAGAGAATTAGGTTACCATGCTAAGATAAATGAAGGATGTGAAGTTTGTGAATCTAACATGAGAATGGTATGATATATGTGAAGTAATTATGCCTACCAAGACTACTTGTAGATGCTATATGATTTAAGTATGCCCTTATATTATGAATTAATGTTGAATGCCTATCTTAGGTGAACTATGTGATTTAATGTAGTAAATGGAAATCTTGTTCCATTAATAACTATGATGTCTAGCCTCTTGATTAAAAGGATTATAAGATGCATGATTTATACTAAGGTAAGAAAAGAAAAAAAAGGTAAGATGATGTCGATAGTGATGAATGGCTAAGCTTTCAGGAAATGAGATGAATTTCATAACGCGTTAAATTATTGTAAACAGGATATCCATTAGTAAGGTCGAAGATTCTCCTAAGAATTTTACATATGAAATAAAGAATATAATAGACTCATAAGTTATCCTGTGTGATTGTGAAAGTTTTATGCATGAAATTTGTTGAATTGTGAAAAGAGGATATATATATATATATATATATATATAGAGAGAGAGAGAGAGAGAGAGAAAGATAGAGAGAGAGTTTTGTTCTCACTAAGCTTTATAGCTTAGCACATATTTGTTTATCCATGTAGGTTCAAGTTAAGCTTCAGAGGATCAAGAAGGATGTAGTTGTCTTGAGAATTTTAGGATACATAAAGGCCATTTATGTTGTGATTATTTATATATAAGCTTGATTATCTTATTACGGCATGTAATTATGGCCTGTCTTATTATTATTATTAGTATTTTTGCCTGATCTCTATATTAGGTATGATGATGATTGATGATTATCCATGGTTAGTGGATTAGGGTGTTACAACAATAGTTTTACAAATATCGTTACCAACAATGGTATTGAAATTTCATAGATTTATTTTCCAATCCATAGAAATAATCAAAACTAAAGCCTACTAAAATTATTTTCCTAAATCCATAAAAATAAGTCATAGCATCCAAATGGAAGAGAGAGAGCTTACCTGGAACTTAGGATGGATTTATCAAATGGAAGAGAGCAAGATGTAAAAAAGGGTTGCAGAGCAGAAAAAGAAAATTAGGGATTTTGGAGTTTTTAAGATTTTGCTAACAAAAAATATATGAAAGTTAAACAAAACGAATAGAAAATTAGAAAACTAAAATTAATGGTAATTTATTAGGAAAAAATTGAGCCAAAGAAGAGGGATATTGAGACTCATTTATGGCCGACTACTGAATATTGTAGAAGACGATGAAGTAATTGCAAACGACGCAATCAATAAAGTAGAGAAAGGGGTAAAAAATAGAAAATGGTTATTCTAGGTTTGCATTTTCTCTTTTTTTCCACCTTTTATATTTTTTTTGTTTTATTTTAATAAAATAATTGAGAATTATTTTGGGGTAAATGGTTTTGAAGTCTCGTCAGTTTGTTTCAATGTAATAACGTCTGGATTTTGAGTCTTTTAATGACCGAAATTAAACCCTTTGTTAAATAATAATAAAATTTGAGTTCTAACGATTGGATTAATTTTCCTTCATTAATTACAACTTTTTATGACCGAATTGTTATCCCTTCGTTAAATTTTGGTCGTTATAATTCAGTTTTCTTGTAGTGGAGTTTGATTATGATAAATAGAAAATTAAAGATATGTAAGCGATGAAAATTGGTAAATATTCTAGGTATGAATTTCGAGGATGAAATTTGTTAAAGTGGAGAGAATTGTTAGGCCTAACATAGATCCTAGGAGAATCCATGTATATTATAATAGTACTATGGTTAATTTATGCTTGATTAATTGATGTATTATAAGTTAAGACCTAGAGCATAATTATTTTCAATGGAAGAGGGTAAAATAGTCATTTTATATCAAGACATATATGTGTATAATTTGAACAAAAATATAATTTAGTGGTCAATTACAATAAAAGAAAAGAAGTTAGGATGAAAAATGTGAAATAAGAAAGATAATGGAGTTAAGTGATAATTGTCTTATGGGCCATATGATGAGGCCATCTTCTACTTAAAACCCAATAGAAATTTGGTATAAAAGGAAGAAGGGATTTGAGAGTAGGAGTCTTAAGGTAGACCATTCCTAAAAATAAATTAAAGAAAGTACCACTCATATTTTTTTCTCTCTCTTTCTTTCTCTCTAAATTATGCCATTGTCCTTCTCTTCTCTTTAAATTCATTCTCCCCACCCTAAGGAGCATCCTTAAATTTTTGTTATCAGACATTTGAGGAGAGTTTGATGAAGGATGTTTTCAAGAAGTGCAGTAAGCAAGGACAAAGAAGAAGTAGAGAGAAAGAGAATTTAAAGAAGGTATTTTTGGAATTGCATGTCAGGTTTGGTAACTTACATTGCTTTACATATGGTTGATTTATGTGATGATTATTATGGTATTGTATAATAAATGTGTTAATAAGATTATAAAACAATTATATGTGTTATAGACACTAGGTCTTGAGATGGCTCCTAATTAGAATTACCTAATGAGCAAATGGTTTCACATAAATGGATAAGTAATGTAGGTGCTAGATTTTTTTGGATTTTTATTATTCTTAAAATAGCATTTTTCGGGCTATGCCCCTTTATCTCTTTTAAATAGTCCAAAATGAGAATATCGATTTTGAAAACTTAGAGAAGTCTGGAGTGTTTCAACAATATAATTAGATGATTCTATATCCATTTGAATCTCAAGACATATATATACAACTTTAATAAGATACCTAAACCCAATTTAGTACTTAAAATTCTCAAAATTATGTTTAAACATAGATGACCCAAATCTATCCTTGCACCTGGACCAGTTTGTAGTATTTCGAGCATAAATTCCTCGATAGAGATTATATTGAGTTAAATATAATTTTATTAGAAACTAGACTCATTTTGAAAAACTTTCATGAAGAGAGTATGACCTAATTCTGAACCCATTGTTTCCAGTAATTTTTTAAATTCAAATCACCAATTATGTCCCTAAAAGTTTGCTAAGAGTAGTTGTCAATATTTTGACCATAAATCGCAATTTATAAATCTAAATTGAGTGATTTTTTATTTATTTGAAATATAAGATATAGGAGAACAAATTTTTAGAAGACACCTTGTAAAAATAATGGCATCTTTATGCCTAAAAATGAAAAAAATATTTTAAATTGGAGGTCAGTCGGCTAAGAAATGGGACCGAGGGGTGGGGGAGGGAAAAAGGCATAAGTCAATGGTCTATGAGTCATTAGTGTCTGATGGACCAGATCTATGAGTGGAGCCCGTGACTCACTCTCAAACTATATTTTGAGCCTGGGAACATGGGAAAATTAAGGGAGAAAAATATCTTTAATCAACCCTTATCCTAAATGAGGATATTTAAGGGTAAAACTTATCCCTTAATCCTATCTCTCCTCCTTTTCACTTCATCTTCTTTCTTTTCTTCTTGCTTTTCTCTCTCTTCCATTCCTATGGAAAATCAAATATTTTAACTTCAAAAAAATCCAAAAAATGATATAAAATCGAAAAATGTTCTAAATTGCTAAATCCTTGTTGTTGGTTAGAACCAAACTAAAGGTAATATTCTCGAGTCCTAAAACCCGTAAATTTAAATACATAGTTTTAATTAACTATGTAAATAATTTTTTAGTTTATTATCTTGTTAATTTTATAGTTTCACTTTAATAGATTGGTAATTTCTCTTATTTATAATTAATTGTAAATTTTCTAACTAATTTTATCAATTAATTTATTATATTAGTTAACAAATTAATTATTTTATCATATAATTTGGTAAGTATTTGTTAAATTAATTATATTATTTTATTGCTTGTGTTATTTATTTATTTTATTATATTTATTTGTTAATTAACATAATATATTAGGCTATTTACTAATTAATTGGTAATTTGTTAACTTAGTTGTGTGAATTTATTATTTTAGTTGATAAATTAATTATTTTATTATGTTAATTAATCTTAGTTCTATTAATTGTTATTTAAGTGTTTTATGTTAATATGTAAATTATTTGTTTAATTTCATTATTTACTAATTAGTTGGTTTTATAGTTAATTTGTAAATTTGTTAATTATATAAGTTTAATTAAATTATATGTTTATTTGGTTATCCTTTTATAATATATTTTAATTAGTATTTTTATATGTTATTTAAGGTTTTTTTTATTGTAGTTTTATTGGTTAAAAATGGTTTTTTCTTAGTTCCTGCATAAATAGTTTTCATTAGATCCTTTATCGACGTCCTCTTGTTCCCGTCACTAAAAAGTTTTTTCCTTTAAATTCTAGACCTTTAATGATAGAAGTTTATAGCGATAGAAATGAACTCCTGTCACTAAAAATCCCAATCACGCCACTCCTCTTCCGTCACTCCAGTCATGCCTCTTTGGTTTTTTTTTCTCACATGTTTCATTATTTTTTTGGCCTTTTGGCTTCTTTCCTCACCATTTCACATTTTGTTTGTGTGTGTGTGTGTGTATGTATATATATATATATATAATTTTATTAATTTATATTATTATTCTTTTTTATTTATTATTTTTGGCTTAATGTTATTATTAATATTTTCCTTATATTGTTTAATGTGCTAATATTAAGTTGTTAATATTCTTTTAATACTAATATCTTTATTAATGTTATATTTTATATTTGCATTTGTTAATTAACTTAATTAATTAATATTTGTGATAAATTGACTATGTTAATTTATTATTTTCCTTTAATTTATAGTATATTTTAATTATTGTTTATTTTATTGATGTTATTTTATTTATTTAAGCTTATTTAATTAGTCCAATTGATCAATATTTCTAATTTAATTGTCAAGTAGTCCATTTATATATTTGTGCAATATTTAATTTATTTGATTCAATCATGCTTTTATTGTTAATATTATTCCTATTTTTAATGCTAATATTTATAATTGTCATTATTAATATAAGCATATTATTATCATTTCGATATTGTTATATCCATTTCATCTATTAATTTAGGCACTTCATCATTATCTACTATTTTATTCAATTCATTATTCAATAATTTTCATTAATATTCAATTTGAACTCACACTATTATTTTTTATTTTTTAATGCACATAACCCATTCGTGCATCAAGTTGAATTAGAGAATTGAAGAGGGAGATTAGATTAGGATTTTCTTTATTTTGCCCTATTTATTTTTGGGTTTGTATTATTATATAACGTCTTTTATTTAATCGATTATAATAGCAAGTAAAAAAATATATTTTTGCACGGTAATTAAGAAAACTCAATTAAAATATTTTTTTATCTAATTAATTGAATTTTTATCCTAAAATGTATAAATATCCTATTTTATTCCAAAAATAACATAAAAGAATTTCATAAATATGCATGAGAGAACCAATTTTCTCAATTCAATCAATATCCTAATTTATGCATGTTTTACTTTTATTATTATTATTATTATTATTATTATTATTATTATTATTATTATTATTATTATTATTATTATTATTATTATAGATAAATGATTTTTTCAACTATAAGTCAAAAACCCATTAAATGATTTTATACAAGTTTGAGTGAGATTTTTCTATAATATACATATCAATGTTCCGATGTTCACCCACAAAATAACATGTAAATTAAGAAATTTGTCTTTATAAATATTAAATATTTTCTTTTTAAAATTAGCTAATATGATTCTCTTTCTTTAAAGCTATGAGGGATCAATTATCCCATTTTTTTAATCCAAAATACACCCAATATGCCATTCTTTGTAAATATCCATGCAATGACCGATTTCCTCATCCAAGCGAACTCAATTAATTTCCTGATTTATGTATGAATTTACTTTTACATTTATTCTTAAATGCTTTACATCTTTCATATACATGTTTTATAACTTTCAATATGCTTGAGTACGCCTTTATTTTTCTAGCATAATAACTCATGTGAAAAAAGAGATGAAATATATTAATCACTAAAATTTATTTATATAACATTAACCAAAGGTGTAAATAGAAGTGAGGTTTCAAACTATCTTTGGTTTTGGCCTCATAAAGTTTGAACTCATTTTTCAATATTTTATTGGATGTCGACTCTATGATACCTACTTTATGTGCCCAGTAGATGCCCTCGTAGGTTGATCATTAGCAAATAAGCAAGGATAGCCCAAGTCACTATCTCATGCCTTTTTGAGGTCTGAGGAATTGCGAATTAGGTTAAATCTATATCCATAGTGAAGTGATCAATCTTTAAACGTTAAATGAACCTCGATCCAATCTCAAGTCCTAAAAGTGGACTTTCAAAAGTAAGTTGGATACCCATGGGGTTCAACATATGTCACATATGTGTGTATTTTAATGTTTATTTGAATAAAGGAGCTATATGCTCAAAGAACAGAGTTATAGAATTAAAACTATTATAATTCCAATTGAAAAAAAAAACTAGATTTTTCATACATAAACTTTTCATGTAGAGGTTCAAGTTTATGTTCTCTTCTAGATGATTAAAGGAGCAAGTTAAATTACAGAAGTGAAAGCCATTTTATCATTAAGAACATGCTACTCCATTATATGAATCTCTTAAAAAATTGAAAGCTTGTTTAAAGTGATTTCAAGATAGATTAGTAATTATAATGATGTATGACCATAATTGTAATAAATAATTTATTAGAAAACATCAATTACTAAGTTTAATTTGACATAGAAGTCCATTACAAAATTCTAGTCATAAGTTCACTTGATCCAGCATGATTCTTTTATCTATAAACTTGAGTTATGAAGTTGTAAATTGAATAATTCTAGTTAAGATAGAAACTAGAATCATAAATTTAGATTTTATATGAGGAGTCAAAGTCTAAATCTGCCTCCAAGCTTTTTAAAATTGGATATGTTTGCTATCCTTTCAATGAAAGTAATCTGTAGTATTTCTTGAATATCTTGAGATTTAGAAGCAAAAATAAGATTATTTTTAATGATTCAAAAACTAAAAACATAGAGAAATAACTTTTTATAAGATCAATTCACATAAAAAATGTCATTTGCTAGGTTTAAAATAATATACAAATTAGACTCAAAAATCTATCTGTAGAATTTATGGGGAAGAATGATGCACATGATAGAGACCATTTTGTCTCTGCCATATAGGTCCTTTTGTAACAATTTAGACCATTGTACACGGTCAAGACTGATTTGTCTCCATTATATGCCTCCCCTATTCTATATTATACTTGATCTTTTGATATGAAATTGTTTCCTAAGTTTATCTAGATCCTTTCAAAGTAATTTGATTGTAAGAATATGGGTGAAAAATGTTAAATTAAACTTATCAAATTAAGATGGCATTTGGTTATATAGTTGCAAAGGAACCTAAATAAAAAAATATATTGTTTTACATATCGATATGGATAGAGGGATAGTAAATATGCCCCTAAATGATTACATTCTTAAGAATATATATGTTGATAATGATTTCTTGGAGTTACTTATATGTTCATAAATTGAAATGCCAATGTCACATGTATAAAAGATGTAATGAGAATTACATAAGTGTATGAATATGAATAGACATAAGTATAATATAAACATGTATGAATTAGGGTTGGCATAAAATGTGAGTGACATATATAGGTGAATAACTTTACTTTGTTTTATTATTTGATTGAATGTGCTTGTCATGCTAAACAATTGGACATGAAGAAATATGTTTAAGTATAAAGATATAAAGGATATGTTCATAGAGAATTGTATATATATGCATTCATACAATGATTATATATATATATATATATATATATATATATATATATATATGAAAAGTCCAATGTTTTTATATTGATTACATGTATAGAATGTATATTCATAAACATGTGTATGATACCATGCTTATAGTCACATATACATATAAATTTACACGATATGAAAAGAGAAAAATAAAGAAAGTTTAAAGTAAAGAAGTTTTTAGTTGTCTGCATCTATGTTTAGCGAGTGGATAGATAGGCATGCCTATAAGGGTATTTTCGTAGTTGCCATAGTTTTGACCCTGTTTGGGTCCATAGTATAGTTTTTACCCTGTTTAGATTCATAGTATAGTTTTTACCTCATTTTGATCTATAGTACAGTTCTTAGCCATTTGGGTCCACAATATAGATCTGAACCATTTGGGTCTATAGTTTGATAACTTTGGGTATCCTTATTATACCTTCGTGTACCATAGTATCACCTATTACCCACTTCTTTAAAAAAGTGCAAGCTTAATACAGAATATAAATAAAGCATTATGTAAGATTAAAAGATAAAGAAACATGATAATTATAGACTTGATCTCTATAATATCTTTATATAAATCCCTATATTGTATATGGAAAATATGATACAGAATGAAGTTGTATTTTGAATATTCAGATATAATATTTTGATAATACTTGTATATGCTTAGGACTATACGTTATATGCATATGAACTTGTGCAATATTGATGTCTTGTCAATAATCATATTGATGAATACATATTCTTTTTAGTCATATGTTACTTATTGATATTGTTAAATGACGTATGTGACTTTTTGCATATAAAAGCTTTTAATTTATGAACTTGTAGCTTATATATACAAATGGGTTTAATTTATGAATTTGCTATAATCTATTTTCCAATGTATTAATAATTAGAAATGTACTCAAGAGATATAGGAATGGTTTAACAATGATAAAAAAATTAAGACTATTAATAAATGCATTTGATACATAGGATAGTAATGTAAATATTTATACGTATTGGAAATTTTTAGTTACAGTAGATGCAGATTGACCTAGTTAATTACCTTAGTCTCTTATGATGATAAATTAATGGGGTTTTATATTAATCTAGCTTGGTATTAACATGTATACATGAAAATTGAGTAAATCACTATGATTAACCTAAAATAAACTATATGAATCCAGAAAGTCAAATTGATGTATATGAATTTAAGAATACATGAATATTTCTAAGGAAATAAATAAATGATAAGTAAGTGGAATGATAATAAGTGATGAAGTTGGATATAAGAATTAAATGAGATTGGATAATGCCTTGAAATGTTGTGATCATAATCCTATTATTTGTAATAGCTAATTTGTATGCTTAATAATATGTTTTTAAGTATATATGATTATTTTTTATAACTTCTAAGAAAGGTTGTCCATATGATGTTTGTTGGCCACTAAGTTTTCTAGCTTAGCACAGGTATTTATCCATGTAGGTTGTCAAGCTATAACTCATTCTCAAGGATATTATCTATAGTAGGATGGCCAACACAAGTCATGGAAGGGATTCAAAATATAAATTTCTTATTTTGGTTTTCATTTGTTTATGAATTTTTTTATTTTTTACTAGAAATTTCTTAAAGTAAAGATGTTTTAGTAATTGATAATTAAGTATTATATGAAAAGGCACTTTTGTAAGCTAAGCTCTAATAGTAAAGTTTACATGTTATGCTTTAAATTATTATGAGACTTTTGTACAGTGAAGCAAATATAAAGAACAATTGTAAGTTATAGTTATATTTGAGATATGTATAAAGATAGAAATAGGCTATTAGAGTAGGTGTTACAAAGAATACATGACCTGAGGTGGATTTCCTCTCATACATATCACCTCTCTAATCAACATCTAAGTATCCTTTAAATTATAGATCATTTCTTTGATAACAAAGAGAATATTCTGCAATACCTTTAAGGTATCTAAGTATATATTTTAGTGTTTTTTTTAATGTACTTCACCTAGGTTGGACTGATATCTACTTACTATGCCCACTGTATAGCATATATCAGGTCTTGTACATAACATTGCATATAATAGACTACCTACAACAACAACGTATGAAATGTTCCTCATGTGTTCCATTTGTTCTGGTATTTCAGGATACATGCTCTTGCTAAGAAATTGATTCTTAGCAATAGGGTTATCAATGGGTTTGTAATTTTGCATATTGCATATTGAACCATTGATATAAGTCTCTTGTGAAAGACAAAAAAACGGTCTCAAATGATCTTTTGAAATCTTAATTCCAAGAATGTAGTATGCTTAACCCATATTTTTCATTTCAAAGTTTGAGGAAAACCAAGCTTTGCTTTCATTTATGTATTCTTTGTCATTTCCTACTGTTAGTATGTTGATTACATACAATGTCAAAATGAAAAATTTATCTTTAGAGCTTTTGCAGTAAACACAATGGTCTTCGTCAATAATGTTGAACCCATACGACATGGTTGTCTTGTGAGATCTCAAATATCATTATCTTGCAGTCTGTTTAAGGCCATAAATTGATATTTTCAATATGCAAACCTTAGTTTCATTCCCTTTTTCAATAAAACCTACAAGCTATTCCATATAGATTTCTTCATCTAATTCTCTGTTGAGGAAAGTAGTCTTCATATCCATTTGGTGTAGTTCTAGGTCTAAACTAGCCACTATTGCTAGAATTAAACTTATAGAAGTAAATCTTATAAAAGGTGAGAAAGTCTCATCATAATCAATCCTTTATTGTTGCATGAGCCCCTTAGCAACTAGCCAAACTTTATATCTTTCGATGCTTCCATCGGCTTTTTGCTTTACTTGAGTATCCACTTATTCCTAATTGGTTTGCATCCTTTTTGGTAGATCAACTAACTCCCAAACATGGTTAAATCTCATATATGCCATTTCTTCTTCCATAGCCTTAATCAATTTTTATTTAACTGCTCATGAAAGAGCTTATTGCATATTTTTAGACTCTTTTCCACCTTGTGGGGTAACTAAAAGGGCTTTATTTGAGCCTTCGATCTCAAATCGTCGATGTAGAACACTTTTCCTTTTAGATTTTTATAGTTCTAATTCTTGATAAACATATCTCATATATTCATCGTAATTTAGAATGCTCCCTCTAGGATTAAGATCCATGCTCCCACTAGAGATAGGAATACTCCCACTTAAGTGAGGGTAATGTTCCTTAATTTTCATACTCCTACTAGAGTTAGAAATACTCCTACAAGAGTAAGGATCCTAAACATTTGGATCATTGGGAAGAGGGTCTCGACCTTCTTCTTCTAATTCCTTCCCACTTGGATGGAGTAATCCTGATGATTTTTCTTCTTAGATTTCATAGAAAGTGAAGTTTTAACTCACTTTTCCCAACTATGAAAAATCATTTTCTAAGAAAATGACATCTTATGATTCAAATTCTGTCACTATGCTATTTTCTTGCTCACCTATGAGTATGTATCCTTTTGATACATCCGAATATCTCACAAAGATACTCTTTTTACCGCTTGGTTAATTTGGACCAAGATTGTAAATGGCTTAAGTCAGGTTGTCGACCAGTCCATAACACATAAGGAGTGGATGGAATAGATTTAGAGAAAACACAATTTAGAACATATATGGCAGTTAATAGTGCATCTCTCCAATAGGAGATTGGCAATTTTTCCTCAGCCATAATAGATCTTATCATGTCTAGGAGAGTCCTATTTCTCTTTTTTGCAACACCATTTTCTTGTGGAGTTCTAGGAATAGTTAATTGATGCTCAATTCCTTTTTCATTACATAAAGCTTTAAATTCATTAGAAAGATATTCCTGACCTCTGTTAGTTTTTAAAGCTTTGATCTTTCTATCTAATTGATTTTCAATAAGTTTATATAATTTTTGAAGCAACTCAAAGCTTTTGACTTGTGAGAAATCAAATAGACATGACCATATCTAGTATAGTCATTTATAAATGTGATGAAATAGTAGGCTCTCTACCTTGCCCTCATATTCATTGGACCACAAACATCAAAATGGATTAATTATAATGGAAATTTAGCTATATTTCCCTTTTTAAATGTTTTTCTAACTAGTTTTCCTTTTAGGTGATGTTTACAATTAGGTAAATCAATTTTTTATGGTTACCTAATAAACCTACTTTGGCTAACCTTGCCCAATATAATTTAACCTAGCATTCCATAATTTCACATTATTCTCATAACTATGTGAAGTAAAAGAAGAAATTAAGGAAAAACTAGTATTATTTAAGTAGTTAGGATCAAAATCCATAACAACTAAACTGTTCAAAATAAGACCAAAGCCATATTAAGTATCATCTAAACATAAGCATATGTTGTTATCCTTAAAATGTAAATGAAACAAAGTTTCATCAAAGCAAGAAAAAAAATTAAATAGATGAAAACATCTTGATCTTTTGTTAGTAGTCCATTACTCTTGAATCTATCATCCATAAAGGATAAAATTCAATAAAAAACACAAAACTAGATACACAAATTTCACTCACTCTTGAGTCAGAATAGTATACCTACTTGGGCAAAGTTCAATCCTTTGTATAGTGATAGTTGTGAATTTTAAATATATTTCTAGTATATTTTAGGTGTTTATTTAAGATAGTTTAATGTTATTTTAGGTTTTTTATGTTTGACTTTTAATACTTTGTATTTTGAGGTTTGAATGTAAGTTTTGAACTTTTGATGTCTTTCAAGGCTTATTTGAATTAAAAAAAGGAGGAATGTTAAGACAAATATGCAAAAAAAGAGGAGTTTTCATGAAGGAGTGAAGCATCACTTGGTAGAGTGAAATGGTCACTCATTCGAGTGACCAGATCACTCTTCTCGAGTGATAAAACTCACCCAAGAAGAAAAAGTTACTCACCCACTCTAGTCTTATTTTTCCAGTAGCATTTCACTCTCTTGAGTGAAATTCATCACTCTCCCGAGTGACGTAAAAAAACACAATTTTAAACTTCCTAATAGGGTAGATTTTAATTCCTATTTTGTTATGAAAGTTTACAAGAACTGAAACTTCTTATTTGAAGCCTATAGAAGGAGGTTCAAGGCACTAAAGTAAAAAAAAAAGGAGAAAATGAAAGATATAAAATAGTCTCTTAAATACACGTTTTTCTTAGTTTTTCTTTAGCTTACTTTATGTTCTTGTTCTTTTTATTAATTTTGCTTTTGTTTTTAAGATGAGTAATGAGTAGTTTCTTTTTAATTTTGCTAAAGGATACTTGAATCCTTGACTTAATTTGTGCTTAATGTTATGCAAGTTTGGTTATTTCTTGGTTTTGGAAGAAATCTTATCTTTGGTTATTTAAGATTTGATTGTCAATTTGTTTTAATTAATGGTTGATGATTGATTTATGAATGACTATTAGTTTGCATGTTCTTAGGTTAGTTTATTAGTATGAATGCATGATTATATTCTATGTTATGGGGTAATTATATGTTGGTAATGATAAATTAAGATTAAGAAGAGTTAAAACCAAGAATA
Organism: Excoecaria agallocha; assembly: GCA_037975025.1. Classification (NCBI taxonomy): domain Eukaryota; kingdom Viridiplantae; phylum Streptophyta; class Magnoliopsida; order Malpighiales; family Euphorbiaceae; genus Excoecaria; species Excoecaria agallocha. The sequence continues at coordinate 4,074,410 of CM075808.1, read as the reverse complement.
GGTGAAAGTAAAATTTGCTTGGAAAAGAGTTTAATAGACATCTAGAAGGTTAAAATAAGATTTTTATGCTAAACATTGAATTATTTCTAATAAGATAGGTTTAGTGCTTAAAATGATATTCTTGTTTAAGATATCTTATTTTTTTCATTTAATTTCTTCACAATCATCTGTGTTCTCTTTTTGATTAAGTTATTGAAATATAAGTTAAGGTGGATAGTCCTTTAGTGAAAGTTATCTTTAATATCATTTTTATCAACCTTGTTTACTTTCTTTTATTTAAGTATTAGTTAAAATTACTTTAATCTTTAATTATTTTCTTTTGTTTGTTGCTTCTGGTTACTTAAATTTTGTCTTTAATTTAGTTGAACTCTAACAATTGTAACCTTTGGATTTTTTCTCTCTCACACACAATTTTCAATCTAAAAATTCTCAAATCTTTCACATTTACATAAGTTTCCCTTGAGTTTGATATTTAGGGGCCATAATTATATTTTTCTATATTACTAAGCCGATCTAGTACACTTGCTAGACATCGGTTAATTTTTTGGCACTGCTGCTAGGGAAACACTGGCATTTATTTACTTATTTTAGATTTTTAAATTGGTTTATGTGTTTCTTTTTTTCTTTTATCTATTTTTATTTTATATATTCTTTTACTTTTGCATATGTCAATAGTTTATGGTAACAGACAGACCAATCTTGCCCATCAACCCTGAAATTGAGAGGATATATCATAGGATTTAGAGATTAAGAACCATTATGAATAATTAAGGGATACAAGTAGATCCACCTCTCAATGATGATGGCCTACCTTATATTGACCCACTTATAAATAATCCACATCCTAGGATAGAAGGGCAGATTAATCTAGATCAAATTTATGGTGATGGGTTTAGACCTAGAACCATTAGAGACTATGCTATTCCTAGGTGGAATGAAGAACATAAAACCATTAGGATACCTCATAACCAAACCTTTGAGATAAAACCCGCTACCATCACCATGGTACAAAAAAATTAATTTTCAGGTTTGAAAATAGAGGATCCAGCTTAGCACTTAGATATGTTCTCAAAAATTAGTGACACCGTACAAATCCTGAATGTGTCAATAGATGCCATTAGAATTAAACTATTTCCTTTTACCCTTATTAGCAAGGTAAGGGATTGATTGCAAATGCTACCAACTTAATCCATTCAATCACGGTAACAGATGCAAGAGAAATTCTTATATCGATTCTTTCCACCTACAAAAATAGCCTTTATTAGGAAAAAATTAATTATTTCTAGCACTTTTATGAAGAACCATTCCATGTGGATTAGGAAAGATTTATGAGACTACTTAAAATTTTTCCAGACTATGAATTTATAGTATATTAACTAATGTCTATCTTTTATGAAGATGTGAACCAAGCTACACAATCTCTAATAGATGTAACATTAAATGGAAGCTTTATGAATAAAATTTTTGAAGAAGCTTTCTTACTTCTTTATGAGATGGCAACCAATGATGTTCAGTGGCAAGCTCTAGAGGCATTTAAAAAAGTAAGGAGTGCATAGTATAAATGACTTTACCATGATCAATGCCCAATTAGAATTGTTGAAAAAGGAGGTAAGTGGATTACAAGTTCAAGGTGTTTCCATTTTATCTCATAAATGTAATGTTTATGTAGGAACACAAGGAGCATCCAAAATTAAGAATAGGAAAGGTTTAGTGGAGGAAGTCAATGTTTTAAATCCTTATAGCAATACCTATAATTCGGGATGGAAAAATCATCCTAATTTTGCATGGAGAGAAAGGAACCAAGCATCCACAAATAATCCTCCCTTCAACCAAGCTTAAGCTTCCCACAGCAATAACCTTGCAGCATACCAAAATCAAGGCCACCCATACTACACTTTCATATATCAACTGTAACCTTACAAACCATTAAGATTTTAAAAACCCCAGCCCCCATATGAGAAGAAACCTAATTTAAAAGAAATGTTTGCTAGTTTTATGATTTCCCAAAATACCTATATGGCTAGTCAAGATGCTAGGTGGAAATCTCAAGATATTTCGATGAGAAACCAAGATGCATCCATTAGGAACCTAGAAAACCAAGTGGGGTAACTTGTTAATTCCTTGTCTAACAGTACTCAAGGAACATTTCCATCTAACATGGATTGAAATCCAAAGGAGGAATCTAAGGCAATCACTTCGAGAAGTGGGAAAGAGGTATAAAAATCTGAACTTGGTAAGAGCACTTCTAAAGAGGTGGAACTAATAAATGAGGTAAGTATTTCTAATCCCAAAATTATTAATGAGGTATTTCCTACTATTGAGAAAGATAACGGTAAGTAAAAACTTATCTCTGATGCGCTTGATGAATCTCTATTGCCTTATCCATCTCTAGCTAGGAAGGAAAAGCATAATGAGTAATTAACTAAATTTTTAGACATATTTAAAAAGTTATATGTAAATTTATCATTTTCTGAATTTTTATTACACATGCCTAAGTATGCTAAATATATGAAATAACCTTATACTAATAAGAAAAAGCTGGAGGGAGTAGGAATGGTTCAATTATCTGAAAATTGAATTACAATTTTAATGAATGAAATTCCAGCAAAATTAGAGGATCTTTGGAATTTGACATTACCATGAGAATTAGGAGGAAATTTTATTGGCCATGCATTATGTGATTTGGATGCAAGCATAAATTTAATGCCTTACTTAATTCGTAGAAATTAAATCTAGGAGATATAAAAGAGACCCGAATGATGCTACAATTAACAGATAGATCAATAAAGAGGCCCAAGGGAATTATAGAAGACTTATTAGTGAAGGTGGGAAATTTTATATTTTGGGTTGACTTTTTATTGATGGATATAGAGAAGGAATGGAATGTTCCTTTGATAGTAGGAAGACAATTTTTGAACACAGCAAGGGCATTGATTGATGTTTATAGATAAACGTTCACTTAAGGTTCAATGAGGAGATGGTATTCAATGTGAATAAAGTAATGAAACACCCTTTATATGACTTTAAAGAGTCAATTTACTTTTTAGATAATGTTTAAGAATGCATAGTTAAAAAGTGAGAGGAATTTCTTTTGAATGATAAGCTTCAAGATTGTTTAATGCATACAAAGAATAAGGAGGAAGTGGAAGAAAGAAAATAGGAGTTGATTAGTGAGCTAGAAAAAGAGCATAATAAGGAAGGTGATATGGAGGATGAACTATCCCCTCCTAAGGGAGAAAATTTTGAACTTAAAACTCTTTCTTCTTATTTGAAATATGTGTTTCTAGAAGATAATTCAAAACAAGTAATTATTTCCTCACTTTTGATAGCTTTGGAAGAAGAGATGGTCATAAAAGTACTAAAGAATCATAAAGGTGCAATTGGTTGAGAGACATCCGATTTGAAGGAAATTAGCCCCAGTTATTGTACACACCGGATATCTATGGAGAATAATTTTAAACCAGTGGTATAACTCCAAAGAAGACTAAATCATGCTATGCAAAAAGTGATGAAAAATGAGATGTTTAAACTCTTTGATGCATGTATTATCTATCCCATTTCTAATGGTACTTGGGTTAGTTTGGTCCAATGAGTACCTAAGAAGGGGGAATGAATGTCATAACTAATGAAAATTATGAAGTCATTCCAACAAGTGTAGTGATAGGAAGGAGAGTGTGTATCAACAATAGAAGATTAAATAATGCTAGTAGAAAGGATCATTTTCCTTTACCTTTCATTGATCAAATGTTAGAGAGATTGGCGGGGAATGGATTTTGTTATTCTTTAGATGGTTATTCAGGATATATACAAATACCTATAGCCTGAAAGACTAAGAGATGACAATATTCACATGCCCTTATGGTACATTTGCATATAAGAGGATGCCTTTCGGTCTTTATAATGCCTTGACCATATTTCAAAGATGTAGGATGGCCATATTTCATGATTTTATTGAAAAATTCATAAAAGTTTTCATGGATGATTTTACTCTATATGATTGTGATTTTGAGTCTTGTTTCAATAATCTTGCATTGGTTTTAGAAAGGTGTAAAGAAACTAACCTAGTTCTTAATTGAGAAAAATGTCATTTTATGGTAAGAGAAGGCATAGTTCTAGGGTATAAAATCTTCAAGAAGGGAATTGAGTTAGATAGAGCTAAGGTAGAGGTTATTGATAAATTGCGTCCCGCAATTAATGTTAAAGGGATTAGAAGTTTCCTTGGTCATGCTGATTTTTGTCATCGGTTTATTAAGGATTTTTCTAAAATAGCTAAATTGCTATCTAATATGTTGATAAAAGTTGCTGCATTTAACTTTTATGATAAGTGTTTGCAGGCATTTAACTTGTTAAAGCAAAAGCTAATCACAACACCAGTCATGGCATCACCGGATTGAAGTATACCTTTCGAAATTATGTGTGATGCTAGTGACTATATAGTGGGAGCAGTTTTAGGCCAACGAAGAAGAAAGTTTTTCATACTATCTATTATGCAAGTCACACACTCACTGGCACTCAAATGAATTAAACAACCATGGAGAAGGAATTATTGCTGATTGTGTTTTTCTTTAAAAAATTCAGACGTTATTTCCTTGATTTTAAAGTCACGATGTGGTCGGGTCATGTGACATTAAGGCACCTTTCTGCTAAGAAAAGGAAAAACTGTAATTACACGAAAAACTAGGGATAAAATTATAATTACTCAAATTTTAAGGGCAAAATGGTAAATAATGCATAATGATATTAATTACTTGATAAAATAATAAAGAGGGTGAAAAAAGGAGTTGCAAGATTAAAAAGGTGTAAAAGTGTAATTACATGAAAAAATTGAGGTAGAATCATGATATGGCACTAGAAATATGATTAAAGAAGCTAAATTGGTCAAATTAGTAAAAATGGGCAACATCATAAATAAGGGAAAGTTCAGGAATCAAAATATAATTTGTCATTTCATGGGTAAACATAATGATAAAAATGAAAATTTTCACTTAGAATGGAATAGAAGTCAAAGGAAGCATAAAGGGTCATGTTAAGGTGAAACCAAGTTAAGAATGATGAAATAAAAATTTCAGGGATGAAATTGTAAGTTGCCATCACATGGAAAGTAGAGAGATGAAAATCTAAATTTTGATCTTAGCACAGAATAAAAATAAAAAGAAACAAAAAAGGATAACATTTGAGTAAATTTAGTATAGAGAATGAGAAATAGGAAGGCCTTGAGGACCAAATGGTAATTTTCCAATTAAGCAAGAATTTTGTGAAGCTTAATAAGAAAAGTAAATGCAAAGGAACTAAATAGTAAATTAGGACAATGAGAAGGCAATAAATTAACCATGTTAGACAAAAGTAACATAAGGGCAGGGGTAAAATAGTAATTTATTTAAAAGTAGTTTTGTATAGATGAAATCTCATGTATTTATTTCCACCACTAGCCAACCATGTTCCAAGATCAGGTACTGAAGATTCCACAATGAAAATGCAAGTGGCTTGTACATGTAATTCTTTTGGTGATGTAAAGTTTAGTCATAATTTTTATTAGAATTGGATAACGGGCATGCATTAAATTTTACTATATAAAGAATGACAAATAATTGTGAATATATAATACATTGTATATGCAAATGGAAATTTTATAATTGTGTTGCAATGATGGAATTTTATTGATTTTAGAAGTGCTATGAATGTTATTAAAGTATTGGAAGTGGAGATTATCTTTAGGGAGTGTTAAGATGTCTATTTGCAAATTTGGGTAGTAAAACTTATAAGTTGTTATGCTGTCGAAATTAGTACCAAATAAATAGTAACTTTAATCGAATAAATATTGAAATTATGATAAAAAAGTAACTTGACCATTAATGAAAAAAAATATGGCATCTATAATTAGAAATTGAGAATTTGAACTTAAGAATTAATGGTTTGCAACTTGATCATTAACTAATGAAATTAAAGGATAATTAACTTCAGTAACTATAAGATGCCATTAAGGGGAACTCATAATGTATGGATTTATGGAAAGAAAAAGTTGTATATTGTATGATGTAGAGAATAGTTATATATTTTTACAATGCATGATCGTGGGGAACAATGTATTATACATATTTATGTACATACATGATGTATGTATGTATATATATATATATACACACACACATTAACACATGTATCTTATGAAGTAGTTGGGTCACGTCAAGTGATCCCTTCACCGCTCATTGTGGAGCAATTGGATTGCGACAAGTGGTCCCTCCACTTATACAACATATGATGTGGAGCAGTCAAATCGTAGCAAGTGGTTCTTTCACTCATAGAGCATACGGTACAGGGATAGGATCGTGGTAAGTGGTACCTCCACTCATATAGAATATGATATGGAGTAGTTGGATCAAGGCAAGTGGTCCCTCTATGCACTTACAATAGGTTAGCTGGTTGTATTAATTTGTGGTCCCTCAACCCATTCATCGTGGAGTTGTTGGATCACGAAAATGGGTCCCTCCATTCACATATGAATTATAGTCGGTTAGCTAGATTGCATTAAGTTATAGCCCCTTCACCACGATGGGTTAGCTAGATTGCAATAAGTTATGGTTCCTCCACCTATATTGGAGTAACAGAATTGTGTTAAAAGAGTTATACCTCCAGTCCATAGATGTCATCGAAATCTTACATAAGCATAAATGAATGATCATATTAGTATGTGTACGTTGCATGTCATGTAAGGATAAAAATATGTCCAGGATTGACTATCTACTTATTTATATATTTATTTGATTATTTATTTATTTAATTGTTGTTTTCAATAGTAGATATGGCCATATCCACATACAGACTTAAATAGCTTTCCGTCTTAAGCAAATTTCGAGGATGAAACTTTTATTAGGAAGTGAGAAATATAACACCTCAAAATTCATATCAAACATGCATGGTACATTATGGAGTGCAAACAATAACTTTTGGACAGTTTTTGGAGTAATTACAATACAATAGTATAGTAAAATTTGAAAGTGCACAAGTGTTAAATGTTCTCAGTCCAGGGAAATTTGAGGATGATTAACTTGATGGAAAATTTGACTTAACTCTAAAATAAGAAAATAGGTGGTAAATGGAGTCCGATGAAAAAATTTAAGATAAAATTGAGCTTAAATAAGCCCTCAAAATAGATAGTGAAGATTTTGCTTAATACCATAGAAAGTGTTGACCGAAAGTTTGATCGGATTCAAAAATATTATAAAGACCTTAACAAAATTTTTCATTTATCCAAATCTACTAGAAATAGTCCAAATTAGTGTTTGAAAGTAAAAAATAATTTTTCTAATGATTTTGAATTTTGAGTTTTAGACCAACTAAGTTTTCCATCAAAGCTAGAACTATACTGAAAAAATCTTGAAATGACTTAAAATTTTAACCATACTCTCCTGCATATGTGTGGATATACAAGGTAAAAGTTTAGAGCATTCTAATGAGTAAAATGATAGCTTTTGAAAAATTATGAAAAATCAAGTTAAAAGGCATTTTTAATTGGTTCAAAGGTATAGTTATCATAAAAAATTAGGGTAGAATCATTTGGAACAAGAAATTGTGTAAAGGAATTAATAGATAAATTAATTGGGCCCAAAACTAAGTTAATTAAGTGAAATTAGGCTAATTGGTTGGATCAAAGTTATTGGACCTGATTTGGCCCAATTGACCCAAGTATAAGCATACAAATATGGCATAGTTTTGGACTTTACTACATTGATATCCCAGAGCCAAAAGGGAAACCAAAAGGTCAAACCTAGGTAATATGCATGATTCAAACAAGAAAAAATAATTACATTATCTTCAATCTTGTTGGATCTCCATCCGGCCCATCTTACTCCTTGATAGTGGTTTTCATTTCTATCTCTAATTCTAATTTAAGTAATCTAATTATATATTATAATTTGAAAAAGAAATACAAACAAAAAATAAGTAGCCGGAACATGAAAGTCCTAATTGGGCCGAAACATGCATTATGCTCAATCACTGTAAGGCCCCTAACATGACCCTATTTTAATATGCATTTTTGAATGGGGATTTTTATTTGATTAAGATTAAATTAAATGAGGAATTTGTATAAGTATGGGTCAAGAGGGGATAAATTATCATGTTATTATGTTATTTACATGAAAATAAAATTTTAAAGCATGGTTTAATGTTGATTAAGGGTGCAATTGAAGTAAAAAAAAGTATTAATTTGGGGTAAATGTATTGTTTTGGAAACTCAAGGGTCAAATGTGGATAGAAATGTATGTTTAAAGGTCAATTTGAGATAAGGAATGAATTGCAAGGTAAATGTAAGACATGTAAATTTTCAAGGGACTAAAGAGGGGATTTTCTTTGTTGGTATAAAAAGGCTTGAGTTAGTGGAGATGGAGGTGGCATGTAATTGAGGGCTTACCGGCATTTGAGGGAGAGAAAAACAAAAAATATTCATCTTTTCTTTCTCTCATTTCCATTGAATCATCTCAAGCAATTAGATGATAATTTTAGTTGGTTAATCAAGAGTATAATGTATTAAACTTAAGGTAATTAAACTGTTAATTGAACCCTTCATCATCTTCTTCTTCTTCTTTTCATTTTGACTGAGGAAAACATTAACTAAGTGCTAGAAATTTGAATGTTGATGATTTTTGTGAAGGAGAAGAGGAAGGAAGGAAGAGCAAAGAAAAAGGTATTGCTAGAGGTTGAAGACATTGGGTTTTTCAGCCAAGGTATGGGAATTTAGGCTATTCATATTGCATGTGAAATTGATTGATGGAATTGGGTATGACTTACAGAATTTAAAGTTACGTTTTGCTGGATTTTAACGATGTTAGGTTGAAGAACAGATTGTGTCCTTTCCGAGTTGTGAATATCTTTAAGAGTTGTGAACTATTGTCCGACTCGTGAAGCTCTTCACGAGTCGTGCATCTTCTTCCTCTGGGAATGTTGGGTTCACTGGTGAAGCTCTTCACGAGTCGTGAATATTAGTTCGACTCATGAAACTCTTCACGAGTCGTGAAGTGTAGATTTTCTTCTCCACTCGTAAACCTCTTCATGAGACGTGAGTATTAGCCTTATTAGCTTCACTCATGAATCTCTTCACGAGTCGAACATTTCATCACGACTGAATGACCTGTCTAGATTATTTTGCTCATAAGTTGAGCTATATAGCAGTAAATTGAATGATTATTTTTGAATTGGAAAATATAATTCTATACCTATATTTCATGTGAAGGAACCTAGACTTAAATCTGCCTTTAATTATATTGAATTTAGGATTGAATCCGAACTAGCTCCCTAGACTGCACATAGAAATTGAATTTACAATAATGGGTATATCTTTTTGTAGAGATGCTGAAATGTTACAAAATGAAATTATGGAAAAATTAGAGACATGAAAGTCTAACTTTGATGAAGAAATGTTGGTTTAAATCCTTCTAAATTTTACTTTATAAATTGTTCTAAATGATATTCCACACAATTTGGTTTTTAAAACAGTCTATAGTATTTTTCAAATAACTCAAGCTATAGGTCAGATATGGAGATGAATTTTGATGCTCTGGAAACTAGAAACATAGGGGGATAAAATTGTGGAAGATCATCATGACTAAAAATGACTTTTTCCTTTCCAAATATGGCTCACAAGTTGAGTCCGGAATGCTGCCCTATACAGATTGTTGCTGCACTTGACTTTATGATTACTAATTAAATTGAGACAAATAGTTGTTTTTATGATAGTAAAACAAATTGGATAGGGCATGTAATATGACTATCAATGAAAGAATTATATGCATACATGTACATTCGTTGTGTATATGAATAAAGATTAGTGATGAAATATCTAACCTATACATGTAATTAGACTTATACTTGATTGTCATATGCCTAATTGATGTGTACATATGTAATCCTATGACATGAAAGTGCACATGATCTGAATGAGGATAAATGCATATATATATATTGGTAAACATGCTGATAGGAATAAGCCTACTATATACGAATGTACCTACAGGTATGTTCATTTATGATTATGTACATGAGTGTATGAGCATGTAATTGCCCTATGAGATAGAAGATGTTGTAGCATGACTATGAACATGTGAGATGCTTAATGAGAACATGTTCAAGTATATGATATGATGATTATATGTCATGCCTATATGTCATGATGCAAACTTATAGTCACACGAAATGGATGAGCTAATTGTGTAACTTGGCTTATGAAATGTGCATATATCTGTTTATGCACCAGAGAACTTATAGTTTTACAAGACTTTATATATGTACAAATAGTATACTATGAATACAGTCTTAATAAGTGAATTGAAATGAATATAGTTTTGCATGCGATAGAGTTTTAGATGTGGATAGATAGGTGCCTATAGGGAAATTGCAGCTGCCATAGTTTGGCCCAATTGGGACCATAGTATGTATGATCCCGTTTGGATCATGAACAACCCCGTTTGGGTTTATAGGCGACCTCGTTTGGGCCTTTTTGATCGGTCTACAGTATATTTTGGCCCCGTTTGGGTCTATAGATCCGATATCTTCGGATATCCTTCATTTTGATACCGATGTGTATCCATAGTTCCCGTTATCCACTGATAAAGCAAAGGCAGGCTAAACGTTATTCATAGTAATGATCAAAATTAAACAGTTAAAGTTATTTGGTTAAAGATTGATATTAAGGATTATATTGTTGGTTTGCCACAGGAATTATGTTTCATTTGAATATGTTTACATGGGAAATTGCTGTCTATATGAATTACGAATGTGAGAATTTTTTTTACTCTATTGGGTACAATGTTTAGGTACATGAGGATATGTTTTATGCTTTAAAGTATTTGTTATTAATGAAATGATATGTTATGCATGTTATTTATAATACACATTGTATGTATATTTTGATGACCGTTGTGAGTGGTCATCCATCTATAGATATTCCCCACTAAGCTTTATAGCTTAGCACGAGTTATTTATCCGTGTAGGTACTGTTACCAAGACTTTTGCTCAAGGATGATCTCTACATCAGGAAGGGCCAACTACCGACTGTTAATCTTGATGTATGGCCAGTTATGTTATAAAATATATATAACCTATGAGAAGTCTTGTAACTCATAAGTAGTAAAGCTAAGAAGAGTATGTGTGCATGTGATATACATAAAGTAATATTCATATAGTATAGTATGCATGATACTAAGTATGAAATGCAATACGGGAATAGACTTGTAGCACATACATAAGTATATGAAACCGTATGACATGTTTATGGGTAAAATGATAGTTAAACAAATATATTGTATAAGCATGATTAATAGTAGTTAAATTATCAGATAAATAGGGTTTTGCATAGAGGGTGCTACAATTTATGGTATCAGAGCCTAGGTTTAGCCTTTTCTGGGTTAAAATGAACCTAGGATTCTATAGTATGATATAGTGTTTTGTTGGCCTGATGCAAAAGTCCCTGTTTTCTTAAAGATCGAAGATGAAGAGCTCTAGAGATGCTTTTGAGGGATCAACTGAAAGTAACAGGCCGATTAGAACCAATCCCTCCAATCCTAGATCTTCATCATCCAATCCAAATGAGGTTCCAACAGCCATCCCTGCAGAAGCATTGTTAAAGATATCACAGGATATGGCTCAAATTCTTCAAAGGATGACAGCACCCAAAGCTCCAATATCTGAAATTAGGAAGCATGGTGCTGAAGAGTTTTTAGGCACTAATCTGGAATAATCTGAGGAAGCTGAATTTTGGCTGGAAAGGCTAGAGAGAATTTTTGATGAAATCCACTATCTAGTGGGTCATAAGGCATCTTGTGTTGTGTCCTTATTACAGGAAGCTGCTTATGATTGGTGGAAGTTGGTGTTAAAGCAGCCCCAGTTACCAGATCCTCTTACATGGGAATTTTTCATAGCTGAATTCAAGAAAAAGTATGTTACTGAGGCGTGCAAGCAAGAGAAGTTAAAATAGTTTCTAAACTTGAAACAGAGAATTATGTCTGTGGCTGAGTATGAGAAAGAATTTAGTCACCTCTGCAAATATGTTGCTGATGAGATGTTAACTGATGCTTTTAAATGTAGACAATTTGAAGATGGGTTAAATGATCGTATCAGAGAAAAGTTAATTGGATTTACATCTTTGCAAGTGGTTAACTTCACTCAACTGGTTACAGCAGCCTTACGAATTGAAAAGAATGAAATTGCAAAAAGGGAGAAAGAATAGAGAAGGAGTGGGTCTAAGGGTGGATCTTTCATAGGAAAGAGAGCTAGAGGAGCTCAAAGAAATTAGCCAACTGAGTCTGGCTATAGTTCTGCAAAAAGGGATAGGAGACAAGAATCATCTATAGTGTCTAAGCAGGGAAGGGAAGCTTTATGGAAATAGAGTGGGGGGCAACCCACCAGTGTGTCCCCATTATTCTAGGCAACATTGGGATAGTTGCAGGAAAATGACTGGGGCATGTTTCAAGTGTGGTGGTACCGATCACTTTATGGCAACTTGTCCTTCGAAGAGGGATCAGGGTGTTGGATAGCAGGGCAGTAGAGGAACTTACAATGCACCATCTTCAGGTAGAGGCAGAGGAAGAGGACATGGGGGATCGAGGCATCAAGGATCCCAGTCCAGGAACATTTTTGAATCAGTTGACAGGCCCACAGGTCCAGTTGTTCCTATTCAAGCTTATGCAATGAAAGCTAGAAAGGATCAGAGTGCTCCAGAAGTTATAGCTGGTATTTTCTCTCTCTTTGATTCTAACATGCATGCACTGATCGATCCTGGTTCCACTCATTTTTATGTTTGCACTGGGGATATGGGTAGAAATGAGTCTACTGTACATGAACTGGAATATGATATATGTGTAACTAACCCTTTGGGTCACAGTGTTGTTGTTAATAGAGTGCATAAACAATATCCTATTGTAATTCAAGGGAAAGAATTTCTTGCTGATCTTATTGAATTGCCATTTCGAAAGTTTGATATTATATTGAGTATGGATTGGCTATCTAGACATCATGCAGTGATTAATTATGAAGCTAAAACTGTAACTTGTATTGGTACTGATGGTAAAGAAACTATAGTTTAGGGCATTCGATCTAAACCCATAGCTAATGTAATAACAACTATGCAAGCTAAGCAATTTCTGAGAAAAGGGTGTGAAGCTTTCTTAACATTTGTGCTTGATTCAAGAAAAGAGATTGTGAATCTCCAAGAGATTCCAGTGGTGAAAGAATTTCCTGATGTGTTCCCTGAAGACTTACCTAGTCTTCCACCTGAAAAGGATGTTGAAAAATTCTACCTGGTATAGCTCCTATTTCGAAGGCACCCTACAGGATGGCTCCTTTGGAATTGAAGGAACTAAAGGTTCAACTACAGGAGTTGCTTGACAAGGCTTCATTAGGCCTAGTGCAGCACCTTGGGGTGCATTGGTTTTAATTGTGAAGAAAAAAGATGGGTCTTTGAGGATGTGTATAGATTACAGACAGTTAAATAGGGTAACAGTGAAAAATAAGTACCCTTTACCTAGAATTAAAGGTTTATTTGATTAGTTGAAAGGTGATGGATTGTTTTCCGAGATTGATTTGCAAACGGGTTATTATCAACTTCGGGTTAAGGATGTGGATGTTTCCAAAACAACCTTTAGAACCCGATATGGGTATTATGAGTTTCTGGTAATGCCATTTGGGTTAACAAATGCACCGGCTACATTTATGGATCTTATGAATAGGGTATTTAGACCTTACTTGGATCAATTTGTTGTTGTGTTCATAGATGACATTTTGGTGTATTCGAGAAATGAAGTGAAACATGCTGAGCACTTGAGAATTGTTTTACAGACTCTGAGGAAGAATAAGTTATATGCTAAGCTGAGCAAATGTGATTTTTGGCTTAAGGAAGTTTCTTTCCTTGGTCACGTAGTATCTTTTGAAGGCATTATAGTGGATCTAGCAAAAATTGAGGCTATAGTGAATTGGAAGCCGCCTCGTGTTAGAGAGTATGCCCTAGAGCCCATGTAATAGGGATGTTTTTCATATGTATGAAATTTATATTCTTAATAAAAGGCATCATTCATTTATTAATGCTGTGTTTGAATACATGAGTTTGTAAATCTTAAATTAATAAATGAAGTCCTAGATATTATAAACACAGTGCAAAGGCAATCATGAAGGTGTTCATGATGTGAGATGTCTATCGCATGCAAATGTGTTAATATCTAAATATCCCTAGTCATAGAATTAACAAGATAGGACATTGTTAATTCGGACAGACTAGCACATGTTATTCTTCTTGAATGGTTCAAGCAATGGTTCTCATAGTTGTGATTATGGATGATAATCAAAGCTAACATGTGGATGCTTGTTAGAGGAACAAGTTCATTGGAGACCTGCAAAGAGAATCCTCGTATGGATATTAAATCTATGTCAGTGAGGAATCTCTTCATAGCGGTTGTACAAGTATCCTTAGACTTGAGATCACCAAAGTTATCTTAAGTAGCAAGTGGTATACTTTGACTCCATAACTGATTACTTCCAACTGGGAGTGAACATAGTTAGGAGATTGGGTATATCATGACCTACTTGAAGATAGTTGAGTGATTGACAAAGGATTCACCATCCCAGATTTAACAAAGGAAGTTATCTCGCATGATTCTATAATTGCCTTGTTCAGAGAATCTCTGGCCAGAATAATATGCCGAGATGGATGGAGATCCATGAAGGGCATTTACGAACAATGGTTAAATTAATAGAACATACATAATTAGATTTATATGAGTTGACAGAAATCCATACTCATAATCTAATTGAGATAAGAGTGGTGAAAGGAGTAATTGCACGGTAACTGTTTCTATGGAAGGGTACAGTCAAACCACATGACTTTCCTGACATTTGGGTAGTCATGATGCCTAGCTAGAGGCCAATCATGACTTGTATAATGATGTATCAAAATATCAATAGAGATTGATAAAATGATTTAAAGGAGTTTAAATCATGTGAGTTTTGAATAGAACTCACAATTACATATTATACTGCCAACATGGACAGGAACCCAATAGGTCACACACATATAGAGAAAAGGGTAAAATGGTAAAATGACAAGGATAATAATATTTGATATTATTATAAAGGTAGAGAGGAGAATATGATAATAATTAATTAAAGAGTTTAATTAATTATGATCAAATAAAATTGTCCGCGAAACTTTTGAGAAATGTTCTGTAAATTGGACCTAAATGAAATAATGTATTTCATGATTAATTATTATTGTCTATAAGTGTTATAAGACTACTATAAGTGTTATAGGACTGATATAATAATTAATAGGACCATTGGAGAAATTATAAATGGCCAAAGGAATGAAGAAGTTGGAGGAAGCCCTCCAGAAGAGGGCTACACGTCAACTCCAAACAGAAGGACTTGGAGGGGTTTTTCTTGGACCAAATTAATTTATATATGTTACATAAGTGTTATGGAACTCACATATTTAATTTGGTTGGATTTGGAATCCATTTGGGTATTTAAATCCAATTAGATGCACAAAGGGCCTAGTTTGTGGATTTTGTGCATGGTCTTTTATGAAAAGATTTAATTTGGATTTAATTAAGCCCAAATGATTATAATTAATTCCAGAGGCCCAATTAATAATTCTCCAGCAATTTTAAAGAGTCCAATCTCATTAAGGAGTTGGAATTTTAACCTAACTATAAAAGGCCAACTAATGAGAATTAGGGTTAAGTGATTAAAACAAAAGGAAAGTCCTTTCTCTAAAAAACTCTCTCCCTTTTTGCGCCACTTCCCAAGCTAGCTCTTGGGAGTTTCGGCCAGCCCTAGTTGAACACCAATTTGTTGGTTCAATTTACCCCTCTCTAGTGTGGATTACTCATTGGAGGTGTTCGATTTTGGACACTGTGGTTTGCGACAACCCGGTGCGAAGTAAAATCAACTGTTCAACAAAAATCAAAGTTGATTTTTCTTATTCTTATATAGTTATATTGTGTATTCATGGCAAGATCAGATCTAATGGTTAAAAAATTTTAAAATTCCGCTCATGTATGTGATGCATGTAACCGTTAAATTCCAACATGGTATCAGAGCCAAGGTTTTGCCATGGATATACAATTCTATATTATTCTGCGGAATAAGTTTTGTTCTATTTTGAGTTATTTATTTCATGAACTTTAAAATATGAGATTTAATTGTTCATGAATGAGAAATATTGATTTCTGGATGTATTTGTGATCAAATAAATTTGGTGGAAACAAAACCGAAATTTTTGAAGAAAAATGATTTGGGTTTGGCGTGAAACCCATTAGGGTTTGGCGTGAAACCCTAGGTATTGTAGGGGCTGTTCTAATTTAATTTCTTATGGATCCATTTAAAAATCATTTAGATGATATTTTATATGTTTAATATGTGATATTAAGCCGCAGGATCGAACGGAATTAAAATCGAACAAGTTTTGCATGAAAACTAGTTTTGTCGAAAAGTTCGATAAATTGGTGTTCTTCGTGTGTTCTTGATGTGTTCATGGTTAGAACGACTTTTGATCTTCTAAATCTTATATATATGATATATTAAAGTGTTTTTAATTAATTGGATTAATTAAAATGGGCCTTAAATTAATTTGATTAATTTTAATTCATTAAAACCACTTAATGGGCTTAATTATGTTTACGGACTTGGTTTAAATTAGTGGATGACTTGGTGGGCCCAAGGAGCTGATTTAAATTAACTATTATAAACATTAATTAAGTTTATTAATGGATTTTAAGGGCTGGAGTGGGCTTGGCTCATTCCAAAAGGCCCAAATGGTCCAAATGACACAAAACTAGTTTGTGTGTGAACACACTTAGGGTTTTTCTTCTGTGGATTTCGGCCTACACTTGTTTTAAGCCCAAAATTAATTCTTTTAATTATTTAATATGATTAATTAATTAAATAATCAATTTATAATTAATTAATAATCAATTTGATTGATTATTAAGACAAGAACACATTCATACAAAAAGGTTTCCTAAAATGAAAGTTTCCAAAATGGAAAAAGTTTCCTAATTTGATCACATCATTAAAATAACTCAAAATATTATTTCAAAAGTTGAAACAAAGTTAGTAATCCATTTCTTTATGCATTATAGAGGCATATAAGGGTGAATGATTGGCATGATGGTTAGTTATGGACAAAGCCCAATGTGATTGAGCATAATGCATGTTTTGGCCCAATGAGGACTTTCATGTCCCGGCCACTTGTTTTTGGTTTGTATTTCATTTCAAATTGTAATATGTAATTAGATTACTTAGATTAGAATTAGAAATAGAAATGGAGACAAATATCAAGGAGCAAGATGGGCCGGATGGAGATCCAACAAGCTTGAAGATAATGTAATTATTTTCTTGTTTGAATCATGCATACTACCTAGGTATGACCTTTTGATTTCCCTCTTGGCTCGGGGAAATCAATGTAGTGAAGTCCATAACTATACCATATTTGTATGCTTATATTTATGTGATAGATATAGGATGCATACCAATGTATGCCAACCATGTATGATGAGACTTAATTAACTAAAACCCTCAAACAAATACTAAGGTATATAAGCCTTCCATTAATTTGAGGAGAACCAGAGTTCTTTATAGTGTGGGTTGTTGACCACAGTCAAGCTCACATTATATCGAATATGTTCAAATCTAATTAAATGGGTCATCTTAGCTAGCCCATTAGTTTGTTGACCACAGTCAAGGCTAATGGTTCTAGAGGCAAGATTAGGGAATGCATATATGATATGCATGCATCAAGAGTTGATAACCTAATGATCCAATAGTTGTGTAGAGACACAATTGGTATAGAGATACCTACCTTTCAAGGGTATGGAATTTGGCTTGTTGACCACAGTCAAGGTCAAATTACATATCAAGGATTGGATATTGGCCCACTAAGAAAACCATCGGGTTTTCTCGGATTAAATAGTGAGGGCTATTAATTCGCAATAAAATAGTGGGAGTAAATGTATTAATTAAAGACCTTATTAATGCATACATATATATGAACATACTCTCATATCTTTTCTTTTTCACATCTAGGTCATCATCATGAGCACATCAAACATTAATATACGATCAATCTTGGATAACAAGCTGGTTGGCAACAACTATTTTGACTGGATCAGGCAAGTGAGAATTGTTCTCAGGGCTGAAAAGAACCATTATGTCTTGGATAAAGATCCACCACCACTTCCATCAGATGATGCCATTGATGAGATCAAAGGCATTTATCGAAAATACATGGAGGATAGTGAAGCAGCAGCATGTCTGATGCTGGGTGCTATGTCCTCGGACCTTCAGAAGCAACATGAAATGATGGATGCTAGAACCATCGTTTTGCATCTAGAGGAGCTTTATTCTTCTCAGGCTAGAACTGAGCAATATGAGATTGCTCGAGCTCTATTTAGTTGCAAAATGGTGGAAGGCACTTCAGCTGCTGCTCATGCATTGAAGATGTATGGGTATATTGAGCATTTGAGTAGACTTGGCTATGTTATGGATAATGATCTATACATAGATTTAATCTTGTACTCGTTGGCTCCAAGTTATGCACCTTTTGTGCTTAACTTCAACATGAATAAGATCCAAGTATCCATTCCTGAGTTAATCAACATGCTCAAGACAGCTGATGGATCATTTAAGAAAGATCCAAAAAGTGTCATGGTTGTCACTTCTGCTAAAGGCAAGAAGCAAAAGAAGAAGAAGATAACCAAGGCGCAGCCAAAGAATGGTGGGATCTCCAAGAAGAAGGTTGCCAAGAAAGAGAATCCCAAAGGAACTTGCTTCCATTGTGGAAAAGATGGTCATTGGAAGCGTAATTGCAAGGCCTATCTAGATTCTCTTAAGGAGAAGAAGCAAGCTGTTGCATCTACTTCAGGTATTCATAAGATAGAAATTAATACTTATTCTATTGCTTCAAAACAATCTTGGGTATTAGATACCGGATGTGGATCTCATTTATGTAATGATCTACAGGGGCTTAGAAGCTTTAGAAGAGTTGGAAAGGCAGAGATATGTTTGCAGTCAGCTACTGGACAGAACATCTCTACAACAGTTGTGGGGACTTACTATTTGCCTCTTCCTAGTGGATTAGTACTGGAATTAAATAATTGTTATTATGTTCAAGCCTTATCCAAAAGTATTATTTCTTTCAGTCGTTTGATGAACGATTATGATATTTCTTTGAAGGACAAATGTTGTTACATTTTTAAGAACAATATGTTTTATGCAAAAGCTATCATTGAGAATGGTATTTTTGTTCTTGATTTAATTAAAGAAGTACATAATGTGAATACCAAGAGAATGAAACATGATAATCTGAATACCTCATACTTATGGCACTGTCGTTTAGGCCATATAAATGAAAAACGCATGAACAAGTTACACAAGTTAGGTGATTTGGGATCATTTGATTATGAATCATTTGATACATGTGAATCTTGTTTATTGGGAAAAATGACAAAAGCTCCCTTTATTGGTAAAGGAGAACGAGCTAAAATGATTTTGGACTTATACATTCAGATGTATGTGGTCCAATGACTACACATGCCAGAGGAGGTTACTCCTACTTCATTACTTTCATAGATGATTATTCCAGGTTTGGATACATCTATCTAATGAAATATAAGTCTGAAGCATTTGAAAAGTTCAAAGAGTTCAGAAATGAAGTAGAGAAACAACTTGGCAAAAGTATTAAAACACTTAGATCAGATCGAGGTGGAGAATACTTAAGTCAAGAGTTTCAGGATTATCTTAGAGATAATGGGATTTTATCTCAATGGACTCCTCCATATACACCACAACACAATGGTGTGTCTGAAAGGAGAAATCAAACACTATTAGATATGGTTCGATCAATGATGAGCCGAGCGGACTTGCCTAAGTCCTTTTGGGGATATGCACTAGAAACTGCTGTTTATGTGTTAAATAGAGTTCCTAGTAAATCGGTTGATGTTACTCCATATGAGATGTGGAATAACAAGAAACCCATGCTTTCTCATATGAAGGTATGGGGTTGTCCTGCTTATGTGAAGAGGACAATGTCAGACAAACTGGATGTTAAATCTGACAAATGTCTATTTGTGGGATATCCAAAAGAAACATTTGGATATTATTTCTATAATCCCTTAGAACAAAAAGTGTTTGTTTCAAGGCATGCTGTCTTCTTGGAAAAAGAGTTTCTCCTACGAGAAGATAGTGGGAGTAAAATTGAACTTGGTGAAGTTTAGGACCCACAAATAGAAGTAGATCAACCGATTGAACCCGAAACTGAATTTCATAATGATGAGATTACAGTTGAACCTGATTATACATAAAATCCTAGAAGGTCTACTATGATGCGTTCTATCCCTGTGAGATATGGATTTCACATTGATTCGGATAGAGGCATAACTGTAGTAGAGGACAATGAGCCTACAAGCTATCAAGAAGTTTTGAACAGTTCAGAACGTGATTTATGACTTAAGGCTATGCAGTCCGAAATGGACTCCATGTATGAGAATAAAGTATGGACTTTAACTCAACCACCTAAAGGGATAAAACCCATAGGGTGCAAATGGGTCTTCAAAAAGAAGACTGACATGGAAGGTAATATAGTTACCTATAAAGCTCGCTTAGTAGCAAAATGTTATCGTCAAAAAGAAGGTATTGACTATGACGAAACTTTTTCTCCTGTAGCGATGCTTAAGTCTATAAGAATACTTTTAGCCATTGTAGCTCATTATGATTATGAGATTTGGCAAATGAATGTGAAGACAGCTTTCCTTAATGGAAATCTTTTTGAGGATGTGTATATGACACAACCAGAAGGATTCACATCAAGAAATGGCGAAAAGGTATGCAAGCTTCAAAGATCCATTTATGGATTGAAGCAAGCCTCTAGGAGCTAGAACATACGATTCAATGAGACAATCAAAGAGTTTGGTTTCTCACAGAATGAAGATGAACCTTGTGTGTATAAAAGGGTCAGTGGGAGTGCAGTTGTCTTCCTAGTTCTATATGTAGATGACATATTGATCATGGGAAATGACATTTCTCTTCTCCAATCTGTTAAAATATGGTTATCCAAGCAATTCTCCATGAAAGACCTTAGAGAAGCATCCTATATTCTGGGAATAAGGATCTATAGAGATAGATCCAATAGGTTGCTGGGTCTTTCTCATAGTACATATATAGATAAAGTATTGAAGAGGTTCAATATGGATCTCTCTAAGAAAGGGTTTATACCCATGGTCCATGGGAAATACCTTTCTAAGTCTATGTGTCCGCAGACACTAGAGGATAGAGAGAGCATGAATAGAATACCATATGCATCTGCAATTGGTTCTATCATGTATGCTATGTTATGTACACGTCCAGATGTAGCATTTGCTTTGAGTGTCACAAGCAGATTCAATCCAAATTTGGAGAGGAACACTGGGCCGCTGTCAAGAATATCCTTAAGTACTTGAGAAGGACTAAGGATATGTTCTTGGTATTTGGAGAGGGCAATTTGGAAGTAAATGGGTATACGGATGCCAGCTTCAAATCTGACAAAGATGATTGTAAATCACAATCTGGTTATGTGTTCATAATGGGAGGAGGAGCAGTTAGTTGGAAAAGTTCCAAACAAGAAACAACTGCTGATTCCACGACAGAAGCTGAGTACATTGCTGCTTCAGAAGCAGCCAAAGAAGCAGTCTGGATCAAAAAGTTCATAACTGAACTAGGAGTGGTGCCTAGCATTGTTGATCCGATTCCTTTATATTGTGACAACAATGGAGCCATTGCGCAAGCACAGGAACCATGGTCTCATCAGCGATCCAAACATGTTCTCAGACGCTACCATCTCATAAGGGAAATAGTAGCTAGAAATGATGTGAAAATAGAAAGGGTTCCCACAGATGACAATGTGGCGGATCCCCTCACTAAAGCACTTTCCCAAATAAAGCATGATCACCATATAAATAGCATGGGTCTGAGACATATGAGTGATTGGCTCTAGTGCAAGTGGGAGATTGTTAGAGAGTATGCCCTAGAGCCCATGTAATAGGGATGTTTTTCATATGTATGAAATTTATATTCTTAATAAAAGGCATCATTCATTTATTAATGCTGTGTTTGAATACATGAGTTTGTAAATCTTAAATTAATAAATGAAGTCCTAGATATTATAAACACAGTGCAAAGGCAATCATGAAGGTGTTCATGATGTGAGATGTCTATCGCATGCAAATGTGTTAATATCTAAATATCCCTAGTCATAGAATTAACAAGATAGGACATTGTTAATTCGGACAGACTAGCACATGTTATGCTTCTTGAATGGTTCAAGCAATGGTTCTCATAGTTGTGATTATGGATGATAATCAAAGCTAACATGTGGATGCTTGTTAGAGGAGCAAGTTCATTGGAGACCTGCAAAGAGAATCCTCGTATGGATATTAAATCTATGTCAGTGAGGAATCTCTTCATAGCGGTTGTGCAAGTATCCTTAGACTTGAGATCACCAAAGTTATCTTAAGTAGCAAGTGGTATACTTTGACTTCATAACTGATTACTTCCAACTGGGAGTGAACATAGTTAGGAGATTGGGTATATCATGACCTACTTGAAGATAGTTGAGTGATTGACAAAGGATTCACCATCCCAGATTTAACAAGGGAAGTTATCTCGCATGATTCTATAATTGCCTTGTTCAGAGAATCTCTGGCCAGAGTAATATGCCGAGATGGATGGAGATCCATGAAGGGCATTTAGGAACAATGGTTAAATTAATAGAAAATACATAATTAGATTTATATGAGTTGACAGAAATCCATACTCATAATCTAATTGAGATAAGAGTGGTGAAAGGAGTAATTGCATGGTAACTGTTTCTATGGAAGGGTACAGTCAAACCACATGACTTTCCTGACATTTGGGTAGTCATGATGCCTAGCTAGAGGCCAATCATGACTTGTATAATGATGTATCAAAATATCAATAGAGATTGATAAAATGATTTAAAGGAGTTTAAATCATGTGAGTTTTGAATAGAACTCACAATTACATATTATACTGCCAACATGGACAGGAACCCAATAGGTCACACACATATAGAGAAAAGGGTAAAATGGTAAAATGACAAGGATAATAATATTTGATATTATTATAAAGGTAGAGAGGAGAATATGATAATAATTAATTAAAGAGTTTAATTAATTATGATCAAATAAAATTGTCCGCGGAACTTTTGAGAAATGTTCTGTAAATTGGACCTAAATGAAATAATGTATTTCATGATTAATTATTATTGTCTATAAGTGTTATAAGACTACTATAAGTGTTATAGGACTGATATAATAATTAATAGGACCATTGGAGAAATTATAAATGGCCAAAGGAATGAAGAAGTTGGAGGAAGCCCTCCAGAAGAGGGCTACACGTCAACTCCAAACAGAAGGGCTTGGAGGCCTTTTTCTTGGACCAAATTAATTTATATATGTTACATAACTGTTATGGAACTCACATATTTAATTTGGTTGGATTTGGAATCCATTTGGGTATTTAAATCCAATTAGATGCACAAAGGGCCTAGTTTGTGGATTTTGTGCATGGTCTTTTATGAAAAGATTTAATTTGGATTTAATTAAGACCAAATGATTATAATTAATTCCAGAGGCCCAATTAATAATTCTCCAGCAATTTTAAAGAGCCCAATCTCATTAAGGAGTTGGAATTTTAACCTAACTATAAAAGGCCAACTAATGAGAATTAGGGTTAAGTGATTAAAACAAAAGAAAAGTCCTTTCTCTAAAAAAATCTCTGTCTTTTTGCGCCACTTCCCAAGCTAGCTCTTGGGAATTTCGGCCAGCCCTAGTTGAACATCAATTTGTTGGTTCAATTTACCCCTCTCTATTACCCCTCTCTAGTGTGGATTACTCATTGGAGGTGTTCGATTTTGGACACTGTGGTTTGCGACAACCCGGTGCGAAGTAAAATCAACTGTTCAACAAAAATCAAAGGTGATTTTTCTTATTCTTATATAGTTATATTGTGTATTCATGGATAGATCAGATCTAATGGTTAAAAAATTTTAAAATTCCGCTCATGTATGTGATGCATGTAACCGTTAAATTCTAACACCTCGAAATGTGACAGAAGTGAGAAGTTTTTTGGGCTTAGCAGGTTATTACAATCATTTTGTGAAAGGCTTTTCAGTTATAGCTGCACCACTCACCAAACTGTTGAGAAAGGGCATAAAGTTTGAGTGGACTGACCGGTGTCAGGCAATCTTTGATCAGTTGAAGAAATTTTTGATAGAGGCTCCAATTTTGACACAACCAGTGACAGGAAAGGAGTATGCTATGTATAGTGATGCTTCTAGAGTTGGCTTGGGGTGTGTGTTAATGCAAGATGGTAAAGTAATTGCCTATGCATCAAGACAATTGAAGTCACATGAGCAAAACTATCCAACCCATGACCTAGAGTTAGCAGCAGTAGTGTTTGCCTTAAAAATTTGGCGACATTATTTGTATAGGGAAAAGTGCAGAATCTATATAGATCACAAGAGTCTCAAATATTTGCTCACTCAAAAGGAACTTAACTTGAGGTTGCGAAGATGGTTAGAACTGTTTAAAGATTATGATTGTATAGTGGATTACTATCCAGGAAAAGCTAATGTTTTAACTGATGCCTTGAGCCGTAAGATGATGGCTACTATGGTTGCACATCACTGTAGATGGAAACTTGCATATGATGGTGCTTTAATAGCACAGTTAAAGGTTAGACCTTGTTTGAAGCAAACAGTGATCGATGCTCAGAAACATGATGAAAGGTTGCAACAGATTTCGAAGTCTTCACATGAAGGGACCCAGTCTGAGTATTCAGTGAAAGAGGATGTGGTGTGTATTACCAGAATAGATTATATGTTCCTGATGACAAATAATTAAGAAGAACGGTATTGAATGAGGCTCATAATACAATATTTACTATGCACCCTGGTGGGAATAAGATGTACCAGGATTTGAAACAATGTTATTGGTGGCCTGGCATGAAGAAAGATGTGGTAGCATATGTCTCCAAATGTTTGACTTGTCATCTGGTGAAAGCAGAGCACCAGTTACCCTCTAGTTTATTGAACCCCATCCCAATTCCACAGTGGAAATGGGAGGATATTACCATGGACTTTGTAACAGGATTGCCCCTTACACAAAAAAAGCATGATGCAGTTTGGATTATAGTTGATAAGCTGACTAAATTAGCTCATTTCATACCAGTTCGGATGGATTACCCTATGGATAAACTGGCAGAACTTTATGTAAATGAGATTTTTAGACTACAAGGCATTCCATGTCAATAATCTTTAATCGAGATTCGAGATTCACATTGAGATTTTGGCAGAGTTTGCAAAAAGTACTAGGGACTCAGCTCCATTACAGTACAACATTCCACCCTCAGATGGATGGTTAATCTGACCGGATTATCCAAATTTTAGAGAATATGATGAGATGATGTGTTTTGGATTTTGCAGGAAGTTAGGATAGATATTTAGCTTTAATGGAGTTCGCTTACAATAACAGTTATCAAAAGAGCATCGAGATGGCACCTTATGAGGCCTTGTATGGCCAAAAATGTATAACTCCTATTTACTAGACTGAATTGTCAGAGCGTAGAGTCATTGTTAAAGATACAGAAGAAAAGGTACAAGTTATCAAGCAGAGATTGAAGGAAGCTAGCAATAGACAGAAGTTGTATGCTGATTTAAAAAGAAAAGACATTGAATATCAAGTGGGTGACAAAGTGTTTTTGAAAGTGTCCCCTTGGTGAAAAGTATTGAGATTTGGGAAAAAGGGTAAATTGAGCTCGAGATTTATTGGCCCATATGAGATTCTTCAAAGAGTTGGGCCAGTGGCATACAGGTTGGTTCTCCCTATAGAACTAGCCAAACTCCATGATGTGTTTCATGTTTTTATGCTTCGGAGGTATCGATCAGATGAATCCCATGTGATACCAGTTCAAGATGTGCAAGTACAGTCGAATTTCACTTATGATGAAGAGCCTATAGTAGTTCTGGCTAGAGAAGTTAGACAGCTAAGAAATAAGCAAATTCCACTTGTTAAAGTGCTCTGACAACATCACGGTTTACAAGAAGTTACTTGGGAGCCAGAAACAGCTATGAAGGAACAACATCCTCACTTATTCAAAACAGGTAGGAATTTCGAGGACGAAATTCTTAAGGGGGAGAGAATTGTAAGGCCTTTAACATGACCTTATTTTAATATGCATTTTTGAATGGGAATTTTTATTTGATTAAGATTAAATTAAATGAGGAATTTGTATAAGTATGGGTCAAGAGGGGGTAAATTATCATGTTATTATGTTATTTGCATGAAAATAAAATTTTAAAGCATGGTTTAATGTTGATTAAGGGTGCAATTGAAGTAAAAAAAATTATTAATTTGGGGTAAATGTATTGTTTTGGAAACTCAAGGGTCAAATGTGGATAGAAATGTATGTTTAAAGGTCAATTTGAGAGAAGGAATGAATTGCAAGGTAAATGTAAGACATGCAAATTTTCAAGGGACTAAAGAGGAGATTTTCTTTGTTGGTATAAAAAGGCTTGAGTTAGTGAAGATGGAGGTGGCGTGTAATTGAGAGCTGATCAGCATTTGAGGGAGAGAAAACCAGAAAATCTTCATCTCTTCTTTCTCTCATTTCCATTGATTCATCTCAAGCAATTAAATGATAATTTTAGTTGGTTAATCAAGAGTACAATGTATTAAACTTAAGGTAATTAAACTGTTAATTGAACCCTTCATCATCTTCTTTTCATTTTGATTGAGGAAAACGTTAACTAAGTGCTGGAAATTTGAATGTCGATGATTTTTGTGAAGGAGAAGAGGAAGGAAGGAAGAGCAAAGGAAAGGGTATTGCTAGAGGTTGAACACATTGGGTTTTTCAGCCAAGGTATGGGAATTTAGGCTGTTCATATTGCATGTGAAATTGATTGTTGGAATTGGGTATGATCTACAGAATTTAAAGTTATGTTTTGCTAGATTTTAATGATGTGAGGTTGAAGAATAGATTGTGTCCTTGCTGAGTTGTGAATATCTTCACGAGTTGGGAAATATTGTCCGACTCGTGAAGCTTTTCACGAGTCGTGCATCTTCTTCCTCTGGGAATGTTGGGTTCACCCTTGAAGCTCTTCACGATTTGTGAATATTAGTCCAACTCGTAAAACTCTTCACGAGTCATAAAGTGTAGCTTTTCTTCTCCACTCGTAAACCTCTTCATGAGACATGAGTATTAGCCTTATTTGCTTCACTCGTGAGTCTCTTCATGAGTCGAACATTTCGTCACGATTAAATGACCTTTCTGGATTATTTTGCTCATAAGTTGAGCTATAGAGCAAAAAATTGAATGATTCTTTTTGCATTAGAAAAAGCACTTATATAACTATATTTCATGTGAAGGAACCTAGACTTAAATCTACCTTTAATTACATGGAATTTAGGATTGAATCCGGACTAGTTCCCCAGACTGCACACAGAAACAAAATTTACAGTAATGGGCATATCTTTTTCTATAGATGCTAAAATGTTACAAAATGAAATTGTAGAAAAATTAGAGACATGAAATTCTAACTTTGAGGAAGAAATATTTGTTTAAATCCTTCTAAATTTTACTTTATAAATTGTTCTAAATGCAGTCCACACGATTTGGTTTTTAAAATAGTCTATAGTATTTTTCAAATAACTCAAGCTATAGGTCAGATATGGAGATGAAGTTTAAAGCTCTGGAAACTAGACACATAGGGGGATAAAATTGTGGAAGATCATCTTGACTAAAAATGACTCTTTCCTTTCCAAATGTGGCTCACAAGTTGAATCCGGAATGCTGCCCTATACAGATTGTTGCTGCACTTGACTTTATGATTACTAATTAAATTGAGACAAATAGTTGTTTTTATGATAGTAAAATAAATTGGACAGGGCATGTAATCTGACTATCAATGAAATAATTATATGCATACATGTACATTCGTTGTGTATATGAATAAAGATTAGTGATGAAATATCTAACATATACATGTAATTAGACTTGTACATAATTGTCATATGCCTAATTGATGTGTACATATGTAATCCTATGACATGAAAGTGCACATGATCTGAATAAGGATAAATGCATATATATATATTGGTAAACATGCTTATAGGAATAAGCCTACTATATGCGAATGTACCTACAGGTATGTTCATTTACGATTATGTACATGAGTGTATGAGCATATAATTGTCCTATGAGATAGAAGATGTTGTAGCATGACTATGAACATGTTAGATGCTTAATGAGAACATGATCAAGTATATGATATGATGATTATATGTCATGCCTATATGTCATGATGCAAACTTATAGTCACTCGAAATGGATGAGCTAATTGTGTAACTTGGCTTATGAAATGTGCATATATCTGTTTATGCACCAGAGAACTTATAGTTTTATAAGACTCTATATATGTACAAATAGAATACTATGAATACAGTCTTAATATGTGAATTGAAACGAATATAGTTCTGCCTGTGATAGAGTTTTAGATGTGGATAGATAGGCGCCTATAGGGAAATTGCAGCTGCCATAGTTTGGCCCAATTGGGTCCATAGTATGTATGATCCTGTTTGGATCATGAACAGACCCATTTGGATTGATAGGCGACCCCGTTTGGGTCTGCTTGACCAGTCCACAATATATTTTTCCCCATTTGGGTCTATAGATCTGATATCTTTGGATATCCTTCATTTTGATACCGATGTGTATCCATAGTTCCCGTTATCCACTGATAAAGCTAAGGCAGGCTAAACGTTATTCATAGTAATGATCAAAATTAAACAATTGAAGTTATTTGGTTAAAGATTGATATTGTGGATTATATTGTTGGTTTGCCACAAGAATTATATTTCATTTGAATATGTTTACATGGGAAATTGCTGTCTATATGAATTATGAATATGAGAATATTTGTTACTCTTTTGGGTACAATGTTTAGGTACATGAGGATATGTTTTATACTTTAAAGTATTTGTTATTAATGACTTGATATGTTGTGCATGTTATTTATAATACACATTGTATGTATATTTTGATGATCGTTGTGAGTGGTCATCCATCTATAGATATTCCCCACTAAGCTTTACAGCTTAGCACGAGTTATTTATCCGTATAGGTACTGTTACCAAGACTTTTGCTCAGGGACGATCTCTGCATCAGGAAGGGCCAACTACCGACTGTTAATCTTAATGTAGGATGTTTTTGTATTAGTATTATCATATGTTTTGCTTTATGGACAATTATGTTATAAAATGTATATAACCTATGAGAAGTGTTGTAACTCACAAGTAGTAAAGCTAAGAAGAGTATGTGTGCATGTGATATACATAAAGTAATATTCATATAGTATAGTATGCATGATACTAAGTATGAAATGCAATACAGGAATAGACTTGTAGCACATACATAAGTATATGAAATCGTATGACATGTTTAAGGGTAAAATGATAGTTAAACAAATATATTGTATAAGCATGATTAATAGTGATTAAATTATCAGATAAATAGGGTTTTGCATAGAGGGTGCTACAATCACATTGGGCCTTTATCCATAACTATCCATCATGCCAATCATACACCCTTATATGAATTTCTAATGCAAAACGTAAAATCATATAATGGAATACAAACTATATTTCAACTCTTGAAACTTACTTTTGAGTTATTTTAATAATGTGATCAAATTAGGAAACTTTTTCCATTTTGGAAACATTCATTTTAGGATTCCTTTTTTCATGCATGTGTTTTTGCCTTAATTATCAATCCAATTGATTATTAATTGATTATTTAATTAATTAATCATATTAAATATTTTAAAAAAAATAATTTTGGGCTTAAAACAAAGGGTAGGCCGAAACCCACAAATTTAAACCCTAAAATTTGTTCACACACAAACTAGTTTTGTGTCTATTGGACCATTTGGGCCATTTGGAATGAGTCAAGTCCACTTCAGCCCTTAAAATCCATTAATAAACTTAATTAAAGTCTTTAATATTTAATTTAAATTAGCTGCTTGAGTTCACCAGTCATTCACTAATTTAAATCAAGTACGTAAATATAATTAAGCCTATTAAATGGTTTTAATGAATTAAAATTAATCTAATTAATTTAAGGCCCATTTTAATTAATTCAATTAATTAAAATCACATTAATATATCAGGTATATCAATTTTAGAAGATTAAAAATTGTTCTAAACATGAAATTACCAAAAACACACCAAGAACACATGAAGAACACCAATTTATCTAACTTTTTGATTAAACTAGTTTTCATGCAAAAATTATTCGATTTTAATTTTTTTTATCCTATAGCTTAATATCACATATTAAACACATAAATTATCATCAAAATAATTTTAGAGTTGATCAATAAAAATTTAATTTAGAACAGCCCCTAAACTTTATCGAAAAATAAAACTCATTCACTCCAAAGACAATGATTCTTTTCACAAAAGAATCGTTTTATTTTTCATTTTATATATTTGATCACATACATATAGAAATCAATATTTCTCATTCATGAACAATCAAATCTAATATTTTAAAGTTCATGAAATAAATAACTCAAAAATAAAAATTATTTTGCGAATAATATAGAATTGTAGATTCATGGCAAAATCGTGGCTCTAATACCATGTTGGGAATTATCGATTACATACATCACATTTATGAGTGAAAATTAAAATTTTTAACT
Organism: Excoecaria agallocha; assembly: GCA_037975025.1. NCBI lineage: Eukaryota > Viridiplantae > Streptophyta > Magnoliopsida > Malpighiales > Euphorbiaceae > Excoecaria > Excoecaria agallocha. The sequence goes on along the minus strand of CM075808.1, from coordinate 4,043,617 downwards.
AATAGATATGATCTTTCCATGAATTTACAATATAAATATTAATGAGAAGAAGAAAAATCACCTTTAATTTTTGTTGAACAGTTGATTTCCTTCTCACCGGGTTATCGCAAACCACAGTGTCCAAAATAGAACAACTCTAATAAGTAATCCACACTAGAGAAGGATCAAATGAACCAAGATTGATGGAGTTACAAGGCTGACTGAAATTCCTTGATGCTAGCAAGGAATGAGGGTGGCGGCTAGGGTTAGAGAAATGAGAGAGAATTTTCTTTTCTCTTAATGTTCACTTAACCCTAAATCCCTTTAACTTGGATTTTTATAGCTAGGTTAAAAATCCAACTTCATAATGGGATTGGGCTCTTTAAAATTTTTGGATAAATATTAAATTGGCTTCTGGAATTATTAATAATTTATTTGGGCTCAATTAAATTCAATTTAAATACTTTCATAAAGGACTATGCACAAAACGCATAAACTAGGCCCTTTATATATACACTTGAATTTAATAACCCAAATGAATTCCAAATAAATCCAAATTAAATATGTAGGCTCCATAACACTTATGAAATATATTGAATTTGTCTTGGTCTAAGAATTAGGCCATTAAGGCCTTCTATGTGGTTTTAGCGTGTAACCCTTCCTCTGGAGGGTTTCTGCGCCAAAACCAATTCTCTAGGCCTTTTTAATTTCTTTAATGGATCTATTAATTATTATATCAGTCCTATAGCACTTATAGTCCAATAATAATTAATTATAAAATATAATATTTCAATTAAGTCCATTTTGCAGAATATTTCTAAAAAGTTATGCGAATAATTGTACTTGATCATAATTAATTAAACTCTTTAATTAATTATTCTGTTATTCATTTCTCTTTTCCCATAATAATATAAAATATTATTATCCTTGTTGTTTTACCATTTTATCCTTTACTCTATATGTGTGTGACCTATTGGGTTCCTGTCCATATTAGCAGTATAATATGTAATTATGAGTTCTATTCAAAACTCATATGATTTAAACTTCTTTAAATCATTTTATCAATTCCTTATTGATATTTATGGTACACTATTATACAAATCATGAGCAGCCTCCAGCTAGGCATCATGCCTATCCAAATGTCAGGAAATTCAAGTGATTTGACTGTACCCTTCCATAGAAACAATTACCGTGCAATTACTCCTTTCACTACTCTTATCTCAATTAGAGTTTGAGTATGGATTTCTGTCAACTCATATAAATCTAATTATGTATGTTCTATTAATTTTACCATTGTTCCCAAAATGCTCTTCATGGATCCCTATCCATCTTGGCATATTACTTTGGCCAGAGATTCTCTAAACAAGGCAATTATAGAATCATGAGAGATAACTTCCCTTAATAAATCTGGAATGGTGAATCCTTTATCACTTACTCAACTATCTTCAAATAGGTCATGATATACCTAACTTCCTAACTATGTTCGCTCCTAGTTGGAAGTAATCAGTTATGGAGTCAAAGTACATCACTTGCTACTTAGGATAACCTTGGTGGTCTCAAGTCTAAGGATACTTGCACAATTGCTATGAAGAGATTCCTCACTGACATAGATTTAATATCCATAGCTGATTCTCTTTGCATGTCTCCAATGAACTTGTTATTCTAAAGAGCATCTACATGTTAGCTTTGATTATCTTCCATAATTATAGTTATGAGAACCACTGCTTGAACTATTCAAGAAGCGTAACATGTGCTAGTCAGTCCGAATTAACAATGTCCTATCTTGTTAATTCTATGCTAGGGATATTTAGATATTAAAAAATTTGCATGTAGTAGACATCTCATATCATGAACACTTTCATGATTGCCTTTGCACTGTGTTTATAATAGCTAGGACTTCATTTATTAATTTAAGATTTACAAACACATGTATTTAAGCATAGTATTAATAAATGAATGATGCCTTTTATTAAGAATATGAATTCATATATATGAAATACATCCCTTTTACATGGGCTCTAGGGCATACTCTTTAACAATCTCCCACTTGCACTAGAGCTATTCTCTCATATGTCTTAAACCCATGTTATTTATATGGTGATTGTGCTTTATCTGGGAAAGTGCTTTAGTGAGAGGATCCACCACATTATCATTTGTGGGCACTCTTTCTATTTTCACATCATTTCTAGCTACATTTCCATTATGAGATGGTAGCATCTGAGAACATGCTTGGATCGCTGATGAGATTATGTTTCCTTTGCTTGCGTAATGGCTCCATTGTTGTCCCAATATAAACGAATCGGACCAACAATGCTAGGCACCACTCCTAGTTCAGATATGAACTTTTTGATCCAAACTGCTTCTTTGGCTACTTTCGAAGCTGCAATGTACTCAGCTTCTGTCGTGGAATTAGCAATTATTTCTTGTTTGGAACTCTTCCGACTAACTGCTCCTCCTCCGATTATGAACACAAAACCAGACTGTGATTTACAATCATCTTTGTTAGATTGGAAGCTGGCATTAATACACCCATTTGTTTCCAAACTGCTCTCCCCATATACCAAGAATATATCTGTAGCACCCTTATCCTATAATCTATACATATCACTTTATCCATCTCATTATATATGTTTTACTATACAACATAAACATATACCAACTATATAGAGAACTGATATTCATACTTAATCCATAAGAGTGTTAAACTATTAAGACTTTACAATATACATTAGAGTCTCTTTACAAAATATAACAATTGATTAACATCTTACAACACAGCTATACTTTTACAAGATTTCCAACACAACATAAAAACCTCAAAATACAAAAAAAAAACCAAAAAGAAGACTATATACTTTATAATCTTTAAAGACTTGTGTTGGCCAACCTGCTACAGATATCAGTTATGCGAGAAAGTCCTAACCTTGCAACCTACATGGATGAAACACCCGTGCTAAGCTATAAAACTTAGTGGAGAACTAAATCATGATAAACGACCACTCACAGTGATCGTCAACAAGCACACAACATGCCTAAAATATAACAATGATTTATTTCAAGAAATGAAAGAAATTAAACATTTACATTCACTTATAGAAATCATAAAGTCCAATGGTAAGAATTTGTATTGACGTTTCATTCACCACATATGATCATACAAGTTCCAACATCCTTAGGACTTAAATTGAACTATTTATAATATGATTATTTTATTAATCATTGGTTAATCATAAAAGTGTAGTTATCTATTATTAATTTCAAGTATTGAAATTATTTTACTTATATTCTTGTATGTCTAGCATATACACACAATAGAATTATATAACAAATCAACACTTCCAATTACCATGAGATTATAATATTACTACAAGCCCATAAGTTATTAATGTTATAACATAGTAGATGTATCATAAAAATAAGTCTATCAACCAATCATAACACTTATATATCATCACCATAAATAATAAATACATGTTAAAGAATGTGCACATGCAACAATGTGAACACATATGTAATCATAAGAAAAATATTTCAAAAACAATGGTTGTTATTGTCTAACTTTTTATAATATTTAATATACAAGATTCTTATGAAATTATAAAATTGTTATGCCCATTAGATATTATAATACTGTTGAACTTAATAAAAGTTCCTTCATCAATCATATATTGGCATACATATAGAAATAAGGTTTATGATCACAAAGGCATATATATATCATCAATTTAATCAAAGTATTAATATAACGCAAATTCATCATTTCACAATTAGCATGTATTTTTTATACCAGCAGTATAACTTACATATATTTACTATTAGGCATTCCTATAGATGCGAGTTATGTATGCAATAAAAGAAAATTTATTGTAGAATAGTATGAAGTCAATTAAGAACTTTCATGCCTTATTAAACTTTTCTTAACCTTTGATAATAAAGCTTGCACTATTCTTAAGAGGTGGATATCAGGTTAAACTGTAGTACCCGACGGTACAAAACTGTTGATTGTAACGGTGGCACCCTAAGGTACAAATAAGATGCTCGGAGGTATAAAACGGTGATCCCTTTTAGGGATAAAGCTGTATGATAAATCGATGGACCCAAACGGGGTCAAACAAATAACATGGACCCAAACACGGTTAGTCAAATAACATGGATCCAAATAGGGTCAATCAAATAACATGGATTGGTCAAGCGGACCCAAGCGGGGTCGGCTACAACCCAAACAGGGTTGTTTAAATCAACTCTAACTTTTAAACCCAATTAGGGTCACTCTAAATTTTAATTTCAAGTGGACCTAAACAGGTCAAAACTGTTTAGAAATAGCTGCATGGTACCTTTATAGGCATTCCTATCTATCCACTTCCTAGACTCAATGCAAGCAGTAAAAATCTATTTACTTTATCTTTTATTTATTCATTCATATTTTTATATACACATGTATACTCTCTTGTAACTATGAACAACGTACCCATATACATGTTCATGTGTAACTTTCTGTAAACCTGTGAACATGTTCACTGTTGGGTATTACTATTTATTACTTGAAATCTTATTCAATCATGTAACAATCACATGACAAGATACTCCCTCTCTAATGCATACACTTGTATATATAGTCTCATATAACATTGCCATTATATGCTTTAATAAGATTTCTATAATTTAGTCTATAGCACTGTAGATCTTATTTTAGCATGCTAACATATAACAGTACATATGCTTAATCATGTCATTTCAATTAAGCAAAGACATATTCATACTTTTCACTTTAACATATTCTTTTAATCATTACTCTAAAATAGTTTTCATGCTTCGAACTCAACCATGTAAGATCATACATACATACATATATATATATATATATATATATATACATATATATATATATATACATATATATATATATATATGTTTAAATGCACACATATATTCTAATAATCACATTACTTCTTTATGCAAGTAAAGTTAACATTTCAAACTATATGTATCATAGTAATTTCACGAAATCAATAGGAATCATGTATAATCATGAAGACTTTTATAAATATATCAGACTATTAAAGGACAAGTTATACAACTAAATATAGTAGCTTTAGATTCATCGATATGAATACAACTAGGTAACATGACATATTTTCTTTTTCTTGGTTCATAAAGTCAAGCATAAAATGAACATTCATGAGTAGCATTTTTAATATTAACTATCATGTATGTATTTATATCTTAAACCTTGCACATGCATATAATAATATTATAGTACATAACTGTCCAGTGTTTAAATATGCATTCATATATTCATATAGTAATTCGAGTATCGATAATTAAACATACCTCTCATCATGAACTTATACTTGAACATATGATCTTTAGGCAACACATCATATCACAATCATATTATAACACATATAGGATTAATAATAATTTTATACCCTCATACTTTCATATATTAATCTACATCAATGAAGGTTCATCTACATAGTAACCATATATCTTTACAACTTTGTTTCTATAAGTCATTATGTTAATCTCATATTTTGATATTACATAATGCTCTTATATTTATATTTTAAAATGTTCTAAACTCACATATTAATGCCTTATTTTAAGTTTAATTACATGTTTTAACATGCTTTAGATGTGTTTCAACATGTTAAAGTAAGTGTTGATATTTGATGAGGCTAAAAATCAAGTATAACTGTAAAAGGAAAGGCCCAAGGATGAGACAATTGGTCCCAGTCGAGACTAAAGGCTGTAATTGACATTAGAAGGTGTGCACGGCTGAGACAAAATGTCTCGGCCGCTCCTCCCTGAAATGCCCTACGAAATTTCTGCAAACAGTTTTTCTAAAGCAAATATCTCATCATTTTAGACCTCCAAAACATCATTTTCAACAAAAATGATCTTCTAAAACTTTGTTTCCCTATGTTTCTAGTTTCTAAAACATCAAATTGCATCTCAATTTCAGTTATAATTTGAATGATATGGTCAAAATACTTAAGACTATTCATGAGTATGAGATTGCACACTTGTCCAATTTTCAAGCTAGGTTATGACCCATTTAGAAATAGAATTTGAATGTGATTTCTCCTTAAGAAATCTTTTCCCGGACATCTATTTTAACACCCAATTACAATCATCTAATTATCTATTATGAAACTCAAGATATTACTAAAAGAACACAACTAGGTCCAGTGAACCTAAACCGAGAATTTTAAAACTTACACGCATGTTAATTTAAACATCAAAGATTGATGTTTTATTTCAAGTTACTCATCAAATATAATTTCATACATTGTATTATAACTTTTCTATATTAACATTACTTTAAAATAAACTTAAATCAAGCTTTTCACAATTTATTTATCCTAACTATATCAAATAACACATGCAAAGTAAAAATCTTATATTTATATCTCTAAAAACCAAATCACCAACTAAAAATGCATTTCTCACATATATAAATCCGCAATTCCAGCAACAATAACCATATGCAACATGAATAATATTCCCAAACCTGAATATGCAACTTAAATTCTTCACAAATCCTTTAATTTCTTTCTCCTCCTTCTTCTCCAAACTTCTAGCTCCCTTCTACCCTTGTAACCTTCTTTAGTTTAGCCTTCCTTCCATGCATGCAACAAAATTAAGGTGGATTTGTTCAAGAACAATGGCTGGATTTGCAAGAGATAAAAGAGTGAGAGAGAAGAGTAAAGTGGACATTAGGCTTTTCTTTTTTTACTTCATAAAATATGCCGACCCTAACCTTAAGTCCCCCTTTTATACTTGGTTTGCATGTCATTTAAGTGGAAAATGACATCAACAATGGCCCACCTCAAATTACTTCACAACCCCTCCTTTCATTCTTATTTACAATTAAACCCCAACTAGATTTCTTATATTACTATTGACCCAATACTTATAATTTTTATTTCAATTACATAGATTAATAACTAATTTATCCTTCAATTCAATAACTTATAATTTCATCTCAATTGACCACTTATCTTTAATTTCTTTTCAATAATGCACATCTATAAAATATTTTTAATTAACTGTCTACTCCTCTATCACTTAAGACTATCAATCCATTAGGTCTTAACTTATAATAATTCATCTATTTAAGATTAATTAGACTTTGATAACACATTAATATCCTTGAATTCTACTAGGGCCTATTTTGGGTCCTTACAAATCTCTCTCCTTTAAGGAATTTCATCCTCGAAATTCATACCTGTATACTTTACTCATGTACAACACTATTATTGCTCTACCTCTATGTCTATCACAATCATCTATGATCCCGTGCTTCCTCTACCATCTTCTCTATTTACTTCTCATTAAACCTTATGTCCAAATAAGGGCAACCGTATCATACTTTTATATCATTACTATGCCTAATGTATATCCTGTCAGTTTTCTTTTTAGTTGAGGCTTGTACATGTAACATGATGCTTGATGCTATGCTATGCGTAAATGATGCTTTCATGTATGCAATCAGATGCAAATGAATGTTCTCATGTGCTGTATATGTTTTTGCCCCATCCCATGTGTAATATTTCGTCAATTTCCTTTACTCAAAAAGGAAACACTGACATATATATAGAGAGCATTTTAATGAATCATCAAATTATCATCTCAAAAGCCTCAACTATAGATCTTTTTCATCAATTAACATAGCTCTATCTTATGTATCATTATAAAATAATCATTGTGTATTCTGCTAACACACCTGTACCATAATCGCATATACTAATCATATCCATATATCATTGACAAACTTCCATCATATCAAATATTTCAAAAGCATATAATTTTTATTTCTTAGTTTAGGATTTATAAATCCAAATAAATAAATTCTAAGGTAAAAGAGATATTTACCAAAAACTTATTTAGCAGCTTCAAACTCTTTTAGAACCTTAAGCTTCTTTTTCACTCCTGGATGATGTTCTCTTAATCTTTTGGGGTCTAGGGCAATTTGCCAGAAAATGATCAATACTTCCACATCTAAAACAAGCCTAATTTGCTACCCATATATACCCTAATGATTTTTAGAGCAATAAATGCACTTAGGGGCTTGAGGACCTCTGCCTTCCTTGATTAAATCTTGCCTAAGATGTGGTATTTTGCTAGAGGAACCTTTTTCCATCAACTTTTTTCTTTTATTTGATTTCTCTTATTTTGGGTTCTTATTATAGTTACCTTTAATCTCATAGTTATTCTCAACATCTATCATCATTCTTAATTTAGATAACTCTTTTAGAATATGAGTAAAATCATGGATCACCTCTTTTAACCTTTCAAGCAAAGAAATTGGTATTTCGACACAATTCACTTTCGAAGATTTAGGAGCAGAAGAGTTTAAAGCCCTAGTACTATAATCTTTGACTATCTCCTCTCCAGGTTCTTTTGACTTATCAATCCTTCAATCTATACAAAACAAAATAGTGATATATGCATTAGGTCAAAACAAAAAAAAAAACTTCCTATGACAACAACTGCAAACACTTGTAGCCCAAAAACGACTAAACCCAAGCTCTGATACCACTAAATGTAGCACCTTTATCCTATAATCAATACATATTACTTTATCCATCTCATTATACATGTTTTACTGTGCAACATATATATATACCAACTATATAGAGAATTGATATTCATACTTAATCCATAAGAGTGCTAAACTATTAAGACTTTACAATATACATTAGAGTCTCTTTACAAAATATAACAACTGATTAACATCTTACAACACAGCTATACTTTTACAAGATTTCCAGCACAACATAAAACCCAAAAAATACAAAAAGAACCAAAAAGAAGACTATATACTTTATAATATTCAAAGACTTGTGTTGGCCAACCTACTACAGATATCAGTCCTGTGAGAAAGTCCTAGCCTTGCAACCTACACAGATGAAACACCCGTGATAAGCTATAAAGCTTAGTGGTGAACTAAGTCATGATAAATGACCACTCACAGTGATCGTCAACAAGCACACAACATGCCTAAAATATAACAATGATTTATTTCAAGAAATGAAAGAAATTAAACATTTACATTCACTTATAGAAATCATAAAGTCGGACGGTAAGAATTTGCATTGACGTTTCATTCACCATATATGATCATATAAGTTCCAACATCCTTAGGACTTAAATTGAACTATTTATAATATGATTATTTTATTAATCATTGCTTAATCATAAAAGTGTAGTTATCTATTATTAATTTCAAGTATTGAAATTATTTTACTTATATTCCTGTATGTCTAGGATATACAAACATTAGAGTTATATAACAAATCAACACTTCGAATTAACATGAGATTATAATATTACTACAGGCTTACTTTATGTGTCATAAGTTATTCATGTTATAACATAGTAGATGTATCATAAAAATAAGCCTATCAACCAATCATAACACTTATATATCATCACCATAAATAACAAATACACGTTAAAGAATGTGCACATGAAACAATGTGAACACATATGTAATCATAAGAAAAATATTTCAAAAACAATGGTTGTTATTGTCTAACTTTTATAATCTTTAATATACAAGATGCTTATGAAATTATAAAATTATTATGCCCATTAGATATTATAATACTCTGGAACATAATAAAAGTTCCTTCATCAATCATGTATTGGCATACATATAGAAATAAGGTTTATGATCACAAAGGCATATATATATATATATATATATATATATATATATATATATATATATATATATATATATATATATATATATATATATATATATATATATATATATATATATATATATATATATATCATCAATTTAATCAAAGTATTAATATAACATAAATTCATCATTTAACAATTAGCATGTATTTTTTATGCTAGCAGTATAACTTACATATATTTACTATTAGGCATTCCTATGGATGCATGTTTTGTATGCAATAAAAGGAAATTTATTGTAGAATAGTATGAAGTCAATTAAAAACTTTCATGCCTTATTAAACTTTTCTTAACCTTTGATAATAAAGCCTGCACGATTCTCAAGAGGTGGATATCGGGTTATACGGTAGTACCCGAAGGTACAAAATGTTTGATTATAACGGTAGCACCCTAAGGTACAAATAAGATACCCAGAGGTATAAAACGATGATCCCTTTTAGTGGTAAAACTGTATGATAAATCAATGGACCCAAATGGGGTCAAATAAATAACATGGACCCAAACAGGGTCAATCAAATAACATGGACATAAACGGGGTCAATCAAATAATATGGATCGGTCAAGTGGACCCAAGCGGGGTCGACTACAACCCAAACAAGGTTGTTTAAATCAACTCTAACTTTTAAACCCAAACAGGGTCACTCTAACTTTTAATTTCAAGTGGACCTAAATAAGTCAAAACTGTTCAGAAATAGCTGCAAGTTACCCTTATAGGCATGCCTATCTATCCACATCCTAGACCCAATGCAGGCAGTAAAAATATATTTACTTTATCTTTTATTATTCATTCATTTTCTTATATACACATGTATACTCTCATGTAACTATGAATAACGTACCTATATACACGTTCATGTGTAACTTTCTGTTAACCTGTGAACATGTTCACTGTTGGGTATTACTATTTATTACTTGAAATCTTATTCAATCATGTAACAATCACATGACAAGATACTCTCTCTCTAATGCATACACTTGTATATGTAGTCTCATATAACATTGCCATTATATGCTTCAATAAGATTTCTATAATTTAGTCTATAGCACTGTAGATCTTTATTTTAGCATGCTAACATATAACAACACATATGCTTAATCATGTCATTTCAATTAAGTAAAGACATATTCATACTTTTCACTTTAACATATTCTTTGAATCATTACTCTAAAATAGTTTTCAAGCTTCGAACTCAACCATGTAAGATCATACATATATATATATATATATATATATGTTTATATGCACACATATATTCTAATAATCACATTACTTCTTTATGCAAGTAAAGTTAACATTTCAAACTATATGCATCATCGTAATTTCAAGAAATCAATAGGAATCATGTATAATCATCTAGACTTTTTTTATATATATCAGCCCATTAAAGGACAAGTTATACAACTAAATATGGTAGCTTTTGATTTGCCGATATATATACAACTAGGTAACATGACATGTTTTCATTTTCTTGGTTCATATACTCCAGCATCAAATGAACAATCATGAGTAGCATTTTTAATATTAACTATCATGTATGTATTTATATTTTACACCTTTCACATACATATAATCATATTATAGTACACAATTGTCCAGTGTTTAAATATGTATTCATATATTCATATAGTAATTCGAGTACCCTAAGTATTAGATTGCACACTTGTCCGATTTTTAAGCTAGGTTATGACCCATTTAGAAACAGAATTTGAAAGTGATTTCTCTTATGAAATATTTTTCTAGACGTCTATTTTAACACCCAATTGGAATTATCTAATTATCTATTCTCAAACTCAAGATATTACCAAAAGAACACAACTAGGTCTAGTGAACCCAAAGCCAGAATTTTAAAACTTATATGCATGTTCTTTTAAACATCAAAGATTGATGTTTTATTTCAAGTTACTCATCAAATGTAATTTCATACATTGTATTATAATTTTTTTATATTAACATCACTTTAAAATAAACTCAAATCAAGCTTTTAACAATTTATCTATCCTAACTATATCAAATAACACATGCAAAGTAAAAATCTTATATTTATATCTCTAAAAACCATATCACCAACTAAAAATGCATTTCTCACATATATAAATCCACAATTATAGCAATAATAACTACATGCAACATGAATAATATTCCCAAACCTGAACATGCAACTTAAATTCTTCACAAATCCTTTAATTTCTTTCTCCTCCTTCTTCTCCAAACTTCTAGCTCCCTTCTACCCTTGTAACCTTCTTTAGTTTGGCCTTCCTTCCATGCGTGCAACAAAATTAAGGTGGATTTGTTCAAGAACAATGGCTGGATTTGCAAGAGATACAAGAGTGAGAGAGAAGAGTAAAGTGGACATTAGGCTTTTCTTTATTTACTTCATAAAATATGCCGACCCTAACCTTATGCCCCCTTTTTATACTTGGTTTGCATGTCATTTTAAGTGGAAAATGAAGTCAACAATGGCCCACCTCAAATTACTTCACAACCCCTGCTTTCATTCTTATTTACAATTAAACCCCAACTAGATTTCTTATATTACTATTGACCTAATACTTATAATTTTTATTTCAATTACATAGATTAATAACTAATTTATCCTTCAATTCAATAACTTATAATTTCATCTCAATTGACCACTTATCTTTAATTTCTTTTGAATAATGCACATCTATATGAAATTTTTAACTAACTCTCTACTCCTCTATCACTTAAAATTATCAATCCATTAGGTCTTAAATTATAATAATTAATCTAATTAAGATTAATTAGACTTTAATAACACATTAATATCCTTAAATTCTACTAGGGCCTATTTTGGGTCCTTACAATATCTTTAGTCCTTCTCAAGTATTTAAGGATATTCTTGACAGTTGCCCAATGTTCCTCTCCAAAATTGGATTGGAATCTGCTTATGACACTCAAAGTAAATGCCACATCTGGACGTGTACATAACATAACATATGTGATAGAACCAATTGTAGATGCATATGGTATTCTATTCATTCTCTCTCAATCCTCTAGTGTCTGCAGACACATAGACTTAGAAAGGTATTTCCCATGCACCATAGGTATAAACCCTTTCTTGGAAATATCCATATTGAACCTTTTCAATACCTTATCTATATATGTACTTTGAAAAAGACCTAGCAACTTATTGGATCTATCTCTATAGATCCTTATTCCCAGAATATAGGATGCTTCTCCAAGGACTTTCATGGAGAATTGCTTGGATAACTATATTTTAGCATATTGGAGAAGAGAAATATCATTTCTCATGATCAATATGCCATCCACATATAGAACTAGAAAGACAATTGCACTCCCACTGACCCTTTTATACATATAAGGTTCATCTTCATTCTGTTAGAAACCAAACTCTTTGATTGTCTCATTGAATCATATGTTCCAGCTCCTAGAAGCTTGCTTTAATCCATAAATGGATCTTTGCAGCTTTCATACTTTTTCTCCATCTCCTGATGTGAACCCTTCTGATTGTGTCATATATACATCCTCAGTCAGATTTCCATTTAGGAAAGCTATCTTCACATCCATTTGCCAAATCTCATAATCATATTGAGCTGCAATGGCTAAAAGTATTCTAATAGATTTAAGCATCGCTATAGTAGAAAAGGTTCATCATAGTCAATTCCTTCTCTTTGACGATAGCCTTTTGCTACTAAGTGAGATTTATAGGTAACTATATTAACTTCCATGTTGGTCTTCTTTTTGAAGACCCATTTGCACCCTATAAGTTTTATCCCTTCAGGTGGTTGAGCCAAAATCCATACTTTGTTCTCATACATGGAGTCCATTTCAGACAGCATAGCCTTAAGCTATAAATCATGTTCTGAACTGTTCAAAACTTCTTGATAGCTTGTAGGCTCATTGTCCTCTACTACAATTATGCCTCTATCTGAATCAATGTGAAATCCATATCTCACAAGGATAGAACACATCCTAGTAGATCTTCTAAGATTTTGTGTATAATTAGGTTCGACTATAATCTCATCATTATGAAACTCAGTCTCAAGTTCAATCAGTTGATCTACTTCTATTTGTGGATCTTGAACTTCACTAAGTTCAATTTTACTCCTATTGTCCTTTCGCAGGAGAAATTCTCTTTCTAAGAAGACATCATGCCTTGAAACAAACACCTTTTATTCTAAGGGATGGTAGAAATAATATCCAAACATTTCTTTTGGATATCCCATAAATAAACATTTGTAAGACTTAACATCTAGTTTGTCTGACATTGTCCTCTTTACATAAGTAAGACAAACCCATACCTTCATATGAGAAAGTGTCGGTTTCTTGTTATTCCTTATCTCATATTTAGTAACATCAACCAATTTACTAAGAACTCTGTTTACCATATAAACAACAATTTCTAGTGCATATCCCTAAAAGGACTTTGGCAAGTCTGCTCGGCTCATCATGGATCGAACCATATCTAATAGTGTTCGATTTCTCCTCTCAGATACCCCATTATGTTATGGTGTATATGGTGGAGTCCATTGAGATAAAATCTTATTATCTCTAAGATAATCTTCAAATTCTTGACTTAAGTATTCTCCACCTCGATCTAATTTAAGTGTTTTAATACTTTTGCCAAGTTGCTTCTCTAATTCATTTCTGAATTCTTTAAACTTTTCAAATGCTTCTGATTTATATTTCATTAGATAGATATATCCAAATTTGGAGTAATCATCTATGAAAGTAATAACGTAGGAGTAACCTCCTTTGGCATGTGTAGTCATTGGACCACATACATCTGAATGTATTAAGTCTAATACCATTCTAGCTCTTTCCCCTTTACCAATGAAGGGAGCTTTTGTCTTTTTTCCTAATAAACAAGATTCACATGTATCAAATGATTCATAATCAAATGACCCCAAATCACCTGACTTGTGTAATTTGGTCATGCATTTCTCATTTATATGGCCTAAACGACAATGCCATAAATATATGGTATTTAGATTATCTTGTTTCATTCTCTTGGTATCCATATTATACACTTCTTTAATTAAATCAAGAACAAATATACCATTCTCAATGATAGCTTTAGCATAAAATATATTGTTCTTAAAAATGTAACAACATTTATCCTTTAAAGAAATGTCATAATCGTTTATTAAAGAACTTAAAGAAATAATACTTTTGGACAATGTTGGAACATAATAACAATCATTTAACTCCAATATTAATCCATTTGGAAGAGGAAAATGATAAGTCCCTACAACTGTTGTAGAGATGTTCTATCTAGTAGCTGACTGTAGACATATTTTGGCATTTCTAACTCTTCTACTATTTTTAAGCCCCTGTAGATCATTACACAAATGAGATCCACATTCGGTATCTAATACCTAAGATTATTTTGAAGCAATAGAGTAAGTATTTATTTCAATCATATGAATACTTGAAGTAGAAGCATCAGCTTGCTTCCTCTCCTTGAGAGAATCTAGATATGCCTTTTAGTTATGCTTCCAATGACCATATTTTCCACAATGGTTGCACCTTAGTCATCATCATCTTCTTCTTCTACTTCTTGCCTTTAGCAAAAGTGACAACCATGACACTTTTTGAATCCTTCTTGAAGAATCCATCAGCTATTTTGAGCATATTGATTAACTAAGGAATGGTTACTTAGATCTTCTTCATATTGAAGTTAAGCACGAAAGGTGAAAAACTTGGAGACAACAAGTACAAGATTAAATTTATGTATAGATTATTATCCATTACATAGCCAAGCCTACTCAAATGCTCAATATACCTATACATCTTCAATGCATGAGCAGCATCCGAAGTGCCTTCCACCATTTTGCAGCTAGATAGAGCACGAGCAATCTCAAATTGTTCAGTTCTAGCCTGAGAAGAATAAAGCTCCTCTAGATGCAAAATGATGGTTCTAGCATCCATCATCTCATGTTGCTTCTGAAGCTCTGAGGACATAGCACCCAGCATTAGACATGCTACTGCTTCACTATCCTCCATGTATTTTCGATAAGTGCCCTTTATCTCATCAATGGCATCAGCTAATGGAAGTGGTGGTAGATCTTTATCCAAGACATAATGGATCTTTTTAGCTCTGAGAATAATTCTCACTTGTCTGATCCAGTTAGAATAATTGCTGCCAACCAGCTTGTTATCCAAGATTGATCGTATGTTAATATTTGATGTGCTCATAATGATAACCTAGATGTGAAAAAGAAAACATATGAGAGTATGTTCATATATATGTATGCATTAATTAGGTCTTTAATTAATTCATTTACTCCCACTATTTTATTGCAAATTAATAGCCCTCACTATATAATCCGAGAAAACTCGATGGTTTTCTTAGTGGGATAATTTCCAATCATTGATATATAATTTTACCTTGACTATGGTCAACAAGCCAAACTCCATACCCTTGAAAGGTAGGTATCTCTATACAAATTGTGTCTCTACACAACTATTGGATCATTAGGTTATCAACTTTTGATACATGCATATCATATATGCATTCCCTAATCTTGCCTCTTAAACCATTAGCCTTGACTGTGGTCAATAAGCTAATAGGCTAGCTAAGATGACCCATTTAATTAGATCCAAACATATTCGATATAATGTGAGCTTGACTGTGGTCAACAACCCACACTGTAAAGAACTTTGATTCTCCTCCAATTAATGGAAGGCTTATATACCTTAGTATTTGTTTGAGGGGTTTTAGTTAATTAAGTCTCACCATACATGGTTGGCATATATTGGTATGCATCCTATATCTATCATATAAATATAAGCATACAAATATGGCATAGTTATGGACTTTACTACATTGATCTCTCCCAGCCAAAAGGGAAATCAAAAGGTCAAACCTAGGTAATATGCATGATTCAAACAAGAAAAAATAATTACATTATCTTCAATCTTGTTGGATCTCCATCTAGCCCATCTTACTACTTAATAGTGGTCTCCATTTCTATCTCTAATTCTAATTTAAGTAATCTAATTACATATTACAATTTGAAAAAGAAATACAAATAAAAAACAAGTGACCGGGACATGAAATTCTCATTGGGCTGAAACATGCATTATGCTCAATCACATTGGGCCTTTGTCCATAACTATCCATTATGCCAATCATACACCCTTATATGCATTTCTAATGCATAAAGTAAAATCATATAATGGAATATAAACTATGTTTCAACTCTTGAAACTTACTTTTGAGTTATTTTAATATTATGATCAAATTAGTAAACTTTCATTTTAGGAAACCTTTTTGCATGCATGTGTTCTTGCCTTAATTATCAATCCAATTAATTATTAATTGATTATTTAATTAATTAATCATATTAAATAATTAAAAAAATTAAATTTGGGCTTAAAAAAAGGGTAGGCCAAAACCCACAAATTTAAACCCTAAAGTATGTTCACACACAAACTAGTTTTGTGTCTATTAGACCACTTGGGTCTTTTAGAATGAGCCAAGCCCACTTCAACCCTTAAAACCCATTGATAAACTTAATTAAAGTATTTAATATTTAATTTAAATTAGCTCATTAGGCCCACCAAGTAATTCACTAATTTAAATCAAGTTCATAAATATAATTAAGCCTATTAAATGGTTTTAATGAATTAAAATTAATCCAATTAATTCAATGCCTATTTTAATTATTCCAATTAATTAAAAACACATTAATATATCAGATATATCAATTTTAGAAGATTAAAAATCTTTCTAAATATGAACTTACCAAAAACACACCAAGAACACAAGAAGAACACCAATTTATCGAACTTTTCGATTAAACTAGTTTTCATGCAAAACATGTTCGATTTTAATTTTGTTTGATCCTATGGCTTAATATCACATATTAAATACATAAATTATCATCAAAATAATTTTAGAGTGGATCAATAAAAATTTAATTTAGAACAACCCCTAAACTTTATTGAAAAATAAAACTCATTCAAGCCAAACACAATGATTATTTTCTCAAAAGAATCATTTTATTTTTCATTTTATATATTTGATCACATACATCCAGAAATCAATATTTCTCATTTATGAACAATTAAATCTAATATTTTAAAGTTCATGAAATAAATACCTCAAAAATAAAAATTATTTCGAAAATAATATAGAATTGTAGATTCATGGCGAAACCGTGGCTCTGATACCATGTTGGGAATTATCGGTTACATACATCACATGTATAAGCAAAAATTAAAATTTTTAACTAATAGATCTGATCTTGCCATGAATTTATAATATAAATATTAATGAGAATAAGAAAAATAACCTTCGATTTTTGTTGAACAATTGATTTTCCTTCTCATCGGGTTGTCGCAAACCACATTATCCAAAATAGAACACCTTCACTTAGTAATCTACACTAGAGAAGGATCAAATGAACCAAGATTGATGGAGTTACAAGGCTGACTAAAATTCTTTAATGCTAGCAATGAATGAGGGTAGCGACTAGGGTTAGAGAAATGAGAGAGAATTTTCTTTTCTCGTAATGTTCACTTAACCCTAAATCCCTTTAACTTTGATTTTTATAGATAGGTTAAAAATACAACTTCATAATGGGATTGAACTCTTTAAAATTTTTGGATAAATGTTAAATGGGCTTCTATAATTATTAATAATTTATTTGGGCTCAATTAAATCCAATTTAAATCCTATCATAAAGGACTATGCACAAAACCCATAAACTAGGCCCTTTATGCATACATTTAAATTTAATCACCCAAATGAATTCCAAATCCATCCAAATTAAATATGTAGGCTCTATAACACTTATGAAATATATTTAATTTTTCTTGCTCCAAGAATTATGCCTTTAAGGCCTTCTATATGGTTTTGGTGTGTAACCCTTCCTTTGGAGGGTTTCTTCACCAAAACCAAAACTCTAGGCCTCTTTAATTTCTCCAATGAATCTATTAATTATTATATCAGCCCTATAACACTTATAGTCCAATAATAATTAATTATAAAATACAATGTTTCAATTAATTTCATTTTTAAGAATATTTCTAAAAAGTTCTGCGAACAATTCTACTTGATTATAATTAATTAAAGTCTTTAATTAATTATTCTCCCATTCATTTCTCTTCTCCCATAATAATATCAAATATTATTATCATTTTCATTTTATCATTTTATCCTTTACTCTATATGTGTGTGACCTATTGGATTCTTGTCCATATTGGCAGTATAATATGTAATTATGAGTTCTATTTTAAACTCATATGATTTAAACTATTTTAAATCATTTTATCAATCCCTTATTGATATTTATGATACACTACTATAAAAATTATGAGTGGCCTCTAGGTAGGCATCATGACTACCTAAATGTCAGAAAAATCAAGTGATTTGACTGTACAGCTCCATAGAAACAGTTACCGTGCAATTACTCCTTTGACCACTTTTATCTCAATTAGATTCTGAGTATGGATTTCTATCAACTCATATTAATCTAATTATGTATGTTCTATTAATTTAACCATTATTTCCAAAATGCCCTTCATGGATCCCTATCCATTTTGGTATATTACTCTGGTCAAAGATTCTCTGAACAAGGCAATTATAGAATCATGAGAGATAACTTCCCTTAATAAATTTAGGATGGTGAATCCTTTATCAATTACTCAACTATCTACAAGTAGGTCATGATATCCCAACCTCTTAACTATGTTCACTCCTAATTGGAAGTAATTAGTTATGGAGTCAAAGTATATCTCTTGCTACTTAAAATAACCTTGGTGATCCCAAGTTTAAGGATACTTGCACAACCGCTATGAAGAGATTCCTCGCTAACATAGATTTAATATCCATATGAGGATTCTCTTTGCAGGTCTCCAATGAACTTGTTCTTCTAACAAGCATCCACATATTAGCTTTGATTATCTTCCATAATCACAGTTATGAGAACCACTGCTTGAACTATTCAAGAAGCATAACATGTGCTAGTCTTTTCGAATTAATAATGTCCTATCTTGTTAATTCTATGACTAGGAATATTTAGATATTAACACATTTATATGCAATAGACATCTCATATCATGAACACTTTCATGATTTCCTTTGCACCGTGTTTATAATATCCAGGACTTCATTTATTAATTTAAGATTTACAAACTTATGTATTTAAACATAGCATTAATAAATGAATGATGTCTTTTTATTAAGAATATGAATTCATACATATGAAATACAACCCTTTTGCATGGGCTCTAGGGCATACTCTCTAACATGGGTATGATGTTAGGCATGTGAGCATAAAAGTGTGCTTGCATGTAACTAAGAGTTATTAATATAAAATGGATGTATGTCAACATATGGATATGCAAAATGGTAAATTAGCATGATGTGATCATAAATAGTGAAGATAATAACTTGGAAAGGTGAAAACCTTAAGTGGCCAAATTATGTTGTCTAACATAATGTGAAGTAATTTGATGAATAATGACACATTTGGCATGAAATACATAATATGAGGCATGAAGAAGGTAATATAATTGACTGAAATTGAAAATGACTAGTGGATATAATGATGTATAAGTAAACATAGTGATGTCTATAGATACGTTAGGAATTATTTGGTAAATTGAATATATATCATCATGTAACATTTAAAATGGACTTTGAAAACACATATGGCATACGAAGGAACAAAGAATCATATTGTATGTGGATAAACCTATTAAGGTCGAATAGTGAAGGTATTGATAATGGCATGTTTCCATCATTTTATGTGATATTGTATGTATATATGATTAATGTATAGTTGTTAAGTATGATTAGACCCTATGTAAACATGTTGCACATATGACATAATTTAATTAGTAGGGAAAGTAGTGTGAAATATGGAATTAATAATTTCAAAAAAGCGGGAAACCAGTAAAAATTACAAGAAAATAGGAATTAATTAACAAAATATACATAAAAGACATCTCAAGGGTGATTAAATAATAAATAAAGTGAAATAAGTGAGTAATAAATTAAGAAAGGGAAAACTGTAATTATGTGAAAAACTAGGGATAAAATCATAATTATGCAAAAATTAAGTACTAAATTGTAAATTATGCATAAAGATGTTAATTACGTGATAAATAATAAAGAATGATGGAAAATGGAGTTAGAAGATTAAAAGGGTTAAAAGGGTAATTAAGTAAGAAAATCAAGGTAGAGTCATGATATGGCACTGGAAATATGATCAAAGAAGCTAAATTGGTTAAATTAGTAAAAATGGGTAAAATCATAAATAAGGAAACGTTCAGGACCAAAATGTAATTTTTCATTTCATATGCAAACATAATGATTTAAATGAAAATTTTCACTTTAGAATGGAATGGAAGTCAAATGAGGCAAAAAGGGTCATATTGAGGTCCAGCTAAGTCAGGAATGATGAAATTGTAATTTGCCATCACTTGGAAAGTACATGAATTAAAATGTAAATTTTGAACTTAGCATGGAATAAGAACAAAAAAAAATATGAAGACATTAGAGTAAATTTAGTGAAGAAAATGAGAAATAGGAAACCCTTAAGAACCAAATGGTAATTTTCCAATTAAGTAAGAATTTTGTGAAGCTAAATAAGAAAAGTAAATACAAAGGAATTAAATAGTAAATTAGGACAATGAGAAGGCAATAAATTCACCATGTTAGACAAAAGTAACATAAAGAGGGGTAAAATATTAATTTATTTAAAAGTAGTTTTGTATAGATGAAATTGTATGACCACTAGGCTACAGTGTTGCAAGATCAGGTACTGAAGATTCCACAACAAAAACACAAGTGGCATATACATGTAATTCTTTTGGTGGCATAAAGTTTAGTCATAATTTGTATTAGAATTGGATAAAGGGCACGTATTAAATTTTGTTGTATGATGAATGACAAATAATTGTAAATATATAATTCAATGTATAAGAGAATGAAAATTTTATAACTGCTTTGCTATGATGGATCTTGATTGATTTTAGAATTGCTATGAATGTTATTGAAGTATTTGAGGTGGAGATTATCTTTAGGGAGTGTTAATTTGTCTATATGCAGATTTAGGTAGTTTAACTTATGAGTCATTATGCTGCGAAATTGGTACCAAATAAATAGTAACTTTAGTCGAATAAATAATAAAATTGCGATAAAAGTTAAGTCGACCATTATTGAACAAATAAATATTTCATCTATAATTAGAAATTGAGAATTTGAACTTAAGAATTAGTGATTCGTAACTTAGTCATTAACTAAAAAAATTAAAGGATAATTAGCTTTAGTAACTATAAGATGCCATTAAGGGGAACTCATAATGTATGGATTTATGAATAAACATAAGGTGTTAAATATAAATACATATGTAACTTAAGAATATACTTATGAAAAGTGAATATTTATATGCATGACTATATATGAAGTATTGATAAGAATTATAAGTGTTTAAGAGAGAGTATATGTACATGTTTGATATATTTATAGTTATATTAAGTACAAGCAAATGTTATGCATATATGTGAACACATATTTTGATTATATGATTATAATTGAGTACATATTGATATATTAAATATTTTGAGGATGAAGAATATGATTGTAAGAGGAATATAATTAGAGTTGCCTACTTATTTATCTTAGTTGTGGATAGATAGGATGCCTATAGGGTTGACCATGCAATTACAACATGTTTCACATTAATGGTGTCTATATCGAGACTAAAATGTCTTTATAATTCATACCTTCAAGTATTCATTGTACTGCACTCATTATTTAGGTATTTATATGTTTCATTCCTTTAGGTATTTACCATACCTACCACACCCATTATCCAAACCCACAGAAAAATGTAGGATAATTACAAAAAAGGAAGATAATTTTTTATATTGAAGAAATGACATGGAAAACATACAAACTGCTCTACATGACACTTATACATCAATATATAAATTGTGACAGTGCTTGTAAAACACATGAATGTTACATATGAACAAAATTACCAATATTACTATTTCTTTGAATATCTTAAATCTCAGTAAATAATATGAACATTACACAAAAATTAAAATGAAATAAAGTAGAACAATCTCACGGTATGATGAATCCTAGCTTTAAATCAATCTTTAACTAAAATGAAATTGTTTAGCCATGTATGGCCATGGACAAATCACAAAACAAAAATTGAAAGCTAAGATAAATCCCCTGATACAGATCTGGAGAGAGCCACCTTGATGGAGGGAATTCTCCCTCTACTGAGGCAACTCAAGGATTAAAGGTGGCAAAGCTCACTTCGGTGGAGGGAATTTTCTGTCTTTCAAGGTAGGGTTGTTCAATTACATGATGACTCCTAATTTCATTTGGTTTATGAAGCTTTAGTAGAATAATTTCTTCCAGACTTGGTCTACTTAAGCAGTAAAAATGACAATTTTAGATGAGAGCTTTTTACTTACGTATTTTATCTTAGTTTTAACTTAGTTTTCACTTTGTGTTTGCAGGCTACACTTGCAAGTTATGAGAAAGTTTCAACAGAAGCTAAAGGATTCTATTTGTATTGTATCTCTTAATTCTAGTTTTTCTTTAGTTTTTAAAATGATGAGTAAGTAGTTTTCTTTAATTTTGATGAAGGATGCTTGAATCCTCATACTTTTATTGTAATGAATATAATTGGAGCTTTAATTCAATGCAAGTTTGATTATTTCTTATTTCTCAAGCAAATTCTTATCTTTGGTTGTTACTGAGTTGATGATTAATTTATTTAACAAATAGTTGATGATCAATTTTAAGTATGATCTATGATATGCATATTTTTAGTTTAATTCACTTGTATTAATGCATGATTATATTCTTAAATTTGAGATAATTGTGTGTTGGTAAGGGTGTATTAGGACTAAGAAAAGTTGAACTATGAATATATTGAAGTTAGATTTCTTAAAGAAGAGTTTAATGGATGTTTAGGAGTTAATAAATCGGATCGTTATGCCTATTGTTGGATTTTTCCTAATAAGAAGATTTAATGCTTAGAAAGATATTCTTCATAAGATATCTAAATTTATAACTGGTTTTCCATAATCACTTGTGTTATTTGTAATTAAGTCATTGAAGTATTGGTTGAGGTGGATAGTCCTTTAGCAGAAGTGCTTATTATTATTTAATTTTACCATCGTTTATATTTTGCTTTGTTCAAGTATATATTTATTTACTTAAGTTTTTATTTACTTGCCTTAGTTTTATTATTTTAGTTATTTAAGTTTTTTTTTCAATTTAATTAGTTCTATATCATTCAAAACTTAGGAATTCTTTGCACACATCACTCATTCTAGAATCTAAAATACATAGCACTTGCACATTTTCCTTGGGTTTGATATTTGGGATCCTAATCTTATTTTTATATATTACTAGCTAGTCTAGTACACTTTCTAGACACCAATCAAGTTTTTGGCAATGTTATTGGTGCATTGGCATTTGTTTGTTTATTGTTTGGATTTTAAAGTTATTTTTATGAGTTTTCTTCTTCTCTTTCTATTCTTTATTCTTTTGTAAATTTTATTATTTTATTCTTTTCAAGCATCAATAGTTTATGTGAAGAGGTGAACAAATTTTGCCTATTGACCCTAAAATTGAGAGGACATTTTATAGGGTTAGAAGATTGTAACAAATTAACATGAATTTATAGGATCCACCATAAAATGACCCTCCTTTTAAAGATCCACCTTTACTCGTAGGGCAAGTTAAGCAAAATTAAGCCCAAGGACATGGAATGAGGCCTAGAACCATTAGAGATTATGCTACTCTGAGGTGGAATAAGGAGCACAAGAGGGTCATGCTACCTCAAAATCATAACTTTGAGATGAAACCCACTACTATTTCTATGGTCCAAAAGAACTAATTTTTAGGATCGGATATTGAAGATCTAGCTCAACATTTGGATATTTTTCTAGAAATTAGTGACACAGTACAAATCTCAAATGTATCTATGTATACTATTAAGATTAAGTTATTTCCTTTTACTCTCATTGGTAAGGTAAAAGATTGGTTACAAATGTTACCAAGTCAATCTATTAGATTATGGGAGCAAATGTAAGAGAAATTCTTAGTTTGATTCTTTCCACCTACCAAAACAACCACTATTGGGAATAATATTTACAATTTCTAATAGTTTTATAAGGAACCATTTTATGAGGCTTAGGAAAGATTTATGATACTTTTAAAAAGTTATCTACACCATGTAATAGATATGCATCAACTAATGTGTACTTTTTATGCAGGTGTGAATCATGTACTCAATCTTTCCTAGATGTAGCCTCTGGAGGAAGTTTTATGAAAAAATTCCCAAAAAATGCTTGCTTATTGTTTGATAAAATGGCTACCGATGATGCTCAATGTGTAAGCCCAAGGACCACATATTAGAAATAGGGAGTACACGGTATAGATGAAGTAGCCATATTTAGACCACAAATTAAGTTATTGAAAAATGAGTTAAATATGTTAAATGTGCAAAATTTGTTAGCGTTAGGAAGTGATACTTGTGAAGGATCATAAGGAGCACCTAAAAATAAAGATTGGGGAAGGTATAGGTTTAGTAGCTAACGATGTAAATGTGGTAAATCCTTTTAGTATTACTTATAATCTAGGGTGGAGAAATCACCCTAACTTTTCACAAAGAAAAGGGAATCATGCATCTTCATCCATCCCTCAACTCAAGGCTTCTTTTAGTTAAAATATAGCCCCCCATAACAACAACCATCAACCAGACCAAGCTTAAGACCAAACACACTACCCATCCACATATCAAGCTCAACCTTATCAACCACCAGGATTCCAACCAAATACAAAACCCCTATATGGAAAACCAAATTTAGAGGAGATGTTTGCCATATTTATAACCACTTAATCTATATTCATGGCTAGTCAAGATGCTAGATGGATACTATAGGATGTTTGGATGAGAAATCAAGATACCTCCATTAAGAACTTAGAGACTCAAGCAAGGTAACTTGCAAATTCTCTCTCCAATAGGATCTATGGTACATTCCCATTGAATGTGGATGGAAACCCCAAAGAGGAAGCAAAAGTAATTACCTTGAGAAGTTGGAAAGAAGTAATATAAGCTAAAAATGGTAAGAATTCTTCACAATTGGTGGAACCAATAATGTAGGTAAGTATTTTTTTAACCTAATGTGACTATTGGAGTGCCTACTGTTGTTGAGAAAGGTAAAGCTAAGGAGAAGCTTATTCCTATTGTTTTTATGTCTACATTGCCTTATCCTTCTTTAGCTAGGAAAGAAAAGCTTAATAAACAAATAGCATAATTTTTAGATATGTTTAAAAAGTTGCATGTAAATTTATCATTTGATGAAACTTTATTACACATTCCTAAATATGCTAAGTTTATGAAAGAGCTATATTCATACAAGAAAAAAAATAGATGGTGTAGGAATGGTTCAATCATATGAAAATTATAGTGCTATATTGATGAATAAAATTCTTAAAAAAATTAGAAGATCTAGGAAGTTTTACCTTGCCTTGTGAATTAGGAGGGAATTTTGTTAGAAATTTTTTATATGATTTGGCTGCTAGTATAAATTTGATGCCTTATTCTATTTGCAGGAAATTAAACTTAGGTGACATCGAGGAAACTCTAATGACACTATAATTGGTGGATAGGTCGAGAAAGAGACCAAAAGGCATAATAAAGGATTTATTGGTAAAGGTTAGAAATTTCATATTTTTAGTGGACTTTGTGGTGATGGATATGGAAGTAGACTGAAAGGTACCATTGATAGTATGGAGGCCATTCTTGAACATGGCTAAACCTTTGATAGATGTGCTTGGGCAAATGGTAACTTTGAGGTTCAATGAGAAAGATATGGTTTTTAATGTTAACAAAGTGATGAAGAATCCATCATATGATTTTGAAGACTCCGTTTATTTCATTGATGGTGTTCAAGAGTGTGTATAGGAAAAGCAAGAAGAAATTTTGTTAGATGATGAGCTTCAAGGTTGTTTAATGCATCCGAAGAATAAAGGAGAGGTTAGAGAGAAAAAAAAAGGAGTTGTTGAGAGATTTGGAAAAAGAGCATGATGAAGAAGGCACAAAGGAGGAATAATTATCCCCTTTGAGGGAGAAAATATTTCTAAGCATAAAATGCTTCCCTCACATTTAAAATATATATTTTTAAAGTGTAATGCAAAACAAATAATTATTTCTTAGCTTTTAAATAGTTTGGAAGAAGAAATACTTATAGACGTATTAAAAAGGCATAAAGGTGCAATTGTTTGGGAGACATCAAACTTAAAAGGAATTAGCCCCAGTTATTGCACACACCAAATACCTATGGAGAGTGATTTCAAACTGGTGGTATAATCCCAAAAGAGACTCAATCGAGCAATACAAGAAGTGGTGAAAAAAGAGATACTTAAGTTGCTTGATATAGGTATTATTTATCCTATTTTTTTATGGGAGTTGGCTTAATCAAGTCCAATGTGTACCTAAGAAAAAGGGCATAACTATGGTAACTAATGAGAATAATGAGCTCATCCCAACACGTATAATGATAGGATGGAGAGCGTGTATAAACCTTAGGAGCTTGAATAGTACCACTAGGAAGGACCATTTACCTTTACCTTTTATTAACCAAATTCTAAAGAGGTTGGTTAGGAATATGTTTTATTGCTTTTTAGATAGTTATTCGAGGTATATGAAAAATCCTATAGCCCCAAAAGATAAAGAAAAGACCATATTCACATGCCTTTATAACACATTTACATATAAAAGAATGCCTTTTGGTCTATGTAATACCCCTACAACTTTTCAAAGGTATATGATGGCCATTTTTCATGACTTTATTGAGAAATTCATGGAGGTTTTCATGGATAAATTTACTTTGTATTGTTGTAATTTTGAGTCTTGAATTGGTCTTAGAAAGGTATAAAGCAACTAACCTTATCCTAAATTGGAAAAAAATGCCATTATATGGTGAGGTGTTGCGACCCTAGTAAGTGCACTAGATCGATAAGTAATAAAGTGGGGTATAGTTAGGACCCTCAATATCAAAACCAAGGGAAATGTGTGTGTAAAGACTGTGAAGATGAATTGTATGCTAAAGAATTCCCAATTGTTTGTGTGTATGAGTTGTTTGATTTATATAATGTAACTTAAAAGCTTAAGTATGCAATGTAGAGAAATTTAAATTCAGTGTATTAAATTCTGAAAAATTTGTAAGTGTAAAAATCTATAGAAATCAAGCATTGCTTGGGTACACTTATCCACCCCATACCCAAATGTGAATAAATTTTCACCTAAAAGTATACATGAATGAACCCGAGATAACCCTTCTTAACCCAAGCGTCCCATTTCAGAGCCAGCTATTCTAGTTGCTAAACGTCCCATTCCGGAGCCAGCCCAACAACTAGCCTAAACACGGGTCTAAAATCCTAAGTTCGGTCTACCGTCCCATTCCGGAGCCAGGAAACCCAAAAACCTTGTATTTCACTCCCTACTCTAGTTTTAAAATCACAAATACCACACATCTAGAGTTCTATTCCGGAGCCATCAAAAATAGACGATATTCATGATAGAAAAAACTGAGCAAAATCATTCATAAACTCCAATCTATTAGGCTCAATACCCATCAAGACATATGATAAAACACCATTCATCCATGGATTCAAAATAACTTAATAGATCGAAAAATCAATGATATACAAAAAAGTGCGTGTAAAATAGACCATTCATTCATTAAAAATTAAATTAAGTTCAAGATTCACATTATGAGTAGGGAATTCAAAGATCCCCAAGAAACAAAAAGGACTACTCACAATCCATAATAAAATGAAAAGAGAAAAAGATAGAATAACCCCTAAAATTCATGGTAAAGAAAACCCAGCTGAATCCAAACTCTTTAATCTCTTTCTCCAAAGCTTACAGGAAAAATGAGCTTCAAATATGTAGATCTATACTTGTAAACTATATATCTATGTTTAATCTAAGTATTTATGTGTAAATCCCACTATTTTCAAGTATATCTATGTATTTATGTGTGTAAAATGAACAAAGAACTCAAAGAAAAAAGAAAGAAACCCTAAAACCTAAAAATTACCCAAAAACTCAATATCTCGCGATTTTACAGAAAACTCTGCCTAATATAGGTCAGAATGGGTCACGGTTACTACTAAATCCGTGGTAACCGTGACCTCTAATGAAAAAACCTCTTTTGATTAAAATATGTCATGGTTACTATAAAATCCTTAGTAACCGTGAGATGGCTAGGAGATGAAATTTGAAATTTGGTCACGGTTACCATGAAATTCCTAGTAACCATGAGATAACTCTCCTCTTCATTCTGGACTGAAATTATACCTCCCTCACGGTTACTATGAAATCCTTAGTAACCGTGAGATGCTTCTCCTTTAGCTTCTATACTGAAAACTCCATAGTCCACGGTTACCACCCTATCATGCAAAATTTCCATACTGACCATGACAAGCTTCAAAACGGTACATTTTGATAGAATACATAGGTCACGGTTACTAGGAAATTCTTGGTAATCGTGAGGTACCTATAAAAATCACAAAATTCCATCAAAAGCTTCCAAATTCGTACAAAAATTATAATGAACAGAGAATTGGATAAATTATTAAATACAAGCAAAAAAATAAAACAAAAGATGTTAGAAAACAATGAAAACTAGACTAAAATTAAACCAAAACTAAGTGCTGAATTTGAGTTATCAAAATACCCCACACTTAGACCTTGCTTGCCCTCAAGCAAATGCATTATCCATTATCTTGAAAAACTCAAGACTCTGATTTAGAACTAGAAAAATCAAAAGTGTCAGAGCAACACTTAGCAGAAGACACTCAGAAGAAGAACTTAATCAAAATGACTCAAATTGATCTATATCAAACAATTTCTCGTGTCTGTGTGCGAGGCTAAAATAGATTTATTTTCTTCCAAGACCAAAATTACTAGTGAATTCCAGCAATCAAGCAATCAGAGAATTACGACAAATTTGTGCATTCTACTCAGAATAGCCATAAGTCTCTCCTTTAGCACCTGAACCACAAGGGTTATCTCCACTAAATAAATCAGAACAAGATAGAACCACCAGGTCTTACATTAAGGTTGTAATGAGGTTAAGGCAAAGGCTCCAATGAATTGATAAGGTTAACAAAATAGAATTAGCCACACTATCCAAAAATACAACTCACCTAACTTTCTTAAGAAAATAACCCCTTCAAAATTCATGCTCTATCATTGTAAGAAGGGAAACTAATCTCGGGACATTAATTGGATTCTCAAAATTGTAGGAAGCAAGACAAATGACACTTCCTATAAATGCTAGGTATCCCACACTTATTTTCTGCAGCATAATAACTGAATTTTTATTTTAATTTTTTTTATGTACAGTGAAATTTTCATTCACTTACTAAGAAGGGCACCAAAAACACTAATTGTTTACCAACCTTGTCCCAAGATATTTAAAACATTTAAGCTCAATAATCCCTAAAAAAAATTCAACTTCCCTTTTCTTCTCAACTGATAATCAAAATTTTATCAAACCTAACATGCAAATTTCTTTTCCCAACCTAGAGTGGCCAATTCCAAAATGGGACAGACAAAGGCATTTTAGGCTGCATGGTTTAGCATAAGTGTAATCAATAAAAATTAAATAGTATGCTTTTAGCATACCAATTAAGCTCAAAAAGTCTAACAATGGTAAAATTTACTAAGGGTAGGTCAAAAGTCATTTAAAAAAATTGGTTAGCAAAGAAGGCTGCCTGGGTCATATCCTAATCTCATCTGAGTTGAATATTCATTTTGAAGGGTGATGAGGAAGATTCTAGCTATTCCAGAATTCCTTCACTCAACTGCTATCACTCACTGGCTATTTATTTTATTATTATTATTATTATTATTATTATTATTATTAGCCTAATGTGCTTATTAAATAACAAATTGAATGATATATGATTAATTGAGATCAATTTAAATAACAATCTTTCCTGAATAAACTACTGCTTTCTGGCTACTCAGTATTTTTAAATTATCAGTTCAAAAAAGAGTCTAAGCTAATTCAATTCAAGATTAACTGGCAGCTCAAGCTAAAGGTAAGGTGATTAATAATTCAATGAAAAAATTTTTATTCTAACTTAAATTAAAGATTTTAGAACAAAACAATCTACTTAAAACCAAAAGGAAATGCAAAACATAAATTAAATTCACTTGAAGCAAAACAAACTCCATTAAATCAACACAAACGAACATTCATAATGCAAAATTTAAAAAGAAAGACTAAACAACTGAAAAATTAAAAAGAGTTGTGGTTCAAGAGTTTCACAATTTTCGCCATTTGAATCCCAAATTCTTCCTTTGAAAAGATAATCTGCACAAAACAAATTCTTCACAAAAATTTAACTTCTAGAAATTGTTCAAATTTTTTAACCCACATGTTTAAAATTCAATATCAACACAATTAAAATATTCTCTTTCTCAACCCCCACTTAAAAACTTGCTGTCTGCAACAAGGTATAAATATAAATCGCAAACTCAAGAAGAGGGGAGAGGGAACTTCCTGCTCAGGGGTAAGGGGAAACAGAGAAATCAAGCTGTGCATTCAAAGAAGCCAAGGCTACAATGATCTGTTACTGTTGATGCTTGAATTCCTCCTGATTGACAGCTAAAGTGTCCATGCGGTCCATCAAGGCAGTTTATTGGGCAGAGGACAAAGTGACAAAATTATGATCTGGGGCAGGTAGAGGATTACTTGGCTGCACTCCATCTTGTGCAAATACTCTTCTCTCTAGGTCTGCTGGAACCCATGCTCCGTAGTAGCATCATTTACAAGGATCTTCATATTCTTCAGCATTTTGGCATCGATAAAAGCAACTACAGGGAGGCTTTTATCTATATCTAATGGATGCCCAAAATGCTGAGTAATCAGTGTCACCCAGCCGCCAAAAGAAATCTTCTTCACTTTTGTTGGCTTTTGCTGCATCCCTCTATTTTGTTCCACCAATGGTATACGCCATTTATACGGCAATGTCTTACCATATAGGATAGAATGAGAGCCTTTGGGAGATTAATTTGTCCTGCACTCTACACATGAGACATGAAAGACATAAAGAAAAAAAGGTGTAAGATTCACAAAGCATGATCCCGTAGTAAATGGGATTTTATGGTACCGGCCACATAAAGGCCTCCAATCAGTAGGTCTCTTATGTCTTCCCAAGCTCTGTCTTTTGAATAGTCTTTATAGGCATAAATCCCATCTGGTGGAAATCCTAGGGCTTCAATGACATCAGCCAAAGATACTTTATAAAATTTTCCTTCCAAGAAAAAGGTCACCATATCTGGATTGTCATCAAAGCCGAAATGAAATTGCACAGTACAAAGGAAATCTCTGGTCAAATTTGGATAAACCAGTTCCCTACAGTTAAAGAATCTTCCCCAATCGATGGCTACAATGTGGCTGTCAATCTCCTCCTTGATCCCCAGCTTTTCCAGCAGACTCAAATTGAGATAAACTGAAGGTAGGTACTCACAGTTGGAAAATATGTCATAATTGGTCCGTATCTTTTCAGGAACCCAGCTCGATACTTTTGGTCCTTTCTTCTTTTGTGGCTTCTATTGCACAGGGGCTAGCTGTGGTTGCTGACTAGCTTCGACATGCTCTTTAGATGGTAAGGTTTGGCTGGCAAGTGGGAGGATTTCTTGTGCTTAAGAAGAATGAGCTCTTTTAGGTGCCACTGTCCAAAAACAACAAAATTAAAAATTTTACAACGTTGAGAGAGGAAAATAAACACAAAGATAGTAGGAGTAGATGAGAATGCATATATAAGTTTATATCACACACAAATTCCTTAGAGGTACGTGGCACTCAACCATGATGATAGAGTCATCCTTTGGAAACCAGTAGCCCGCAGGTCGAATCATTTCAGCCTATATACCTCAAGGATAGGAATGGGCATACACATGCATGCAAATGCAATTGTTAACTTAGACAAAAGATTATTGATTTGGCATACTTATTTAAGCATAAGATACGCTTGATAAATGAATGACTAACTAAGTGTGCATTCGCGCAATAGTTCCAAATCATTACCAGTAATTGGGTTACAGTGTCAAAACAATTCATGGTAAAGCAATGCATTTAATAACATTGAATAAATTTGTAGGCATGACAATTTCGATGTATCAATGTAAGCAAGAATTTAAAATTTGCACTCATCATACTCGACAGAATTAAAATTCAGTGCACTTAAAGGAAAGGAATAGGGCTCAATTGGCGAAAATTAGACAAGAAAGAAAATCGAAATTATAAATGCTTCAGGGACACACATGAAACATAACAGAACAGAATAACCAAAAAAATGCCATTAGTTCTCTAAGTTAATCGCCAAGCACAGAAAATAAAAGAAATAACAAAAAGGAAGGAAATGAGGGAGGATACGAGAACATACCTATGGGCTGTGTACCTTACATACCAAATTTACCCATAACAAAACACAGGTAAGACTCAAAGAGGAAAAATAATGAAAACAAAACCAAAACAAAGTAAAACGCACTAAAACAAAAATAAACTAAAGGAATAACTACATAAAAATAAGAAAGAAGAATAAATCCTAAAAGGAAATAAATGAAAAACTTAACAAACAACAAACATGACAATCAAAAAGCAAAAATCTTTGATTTTTTTATAAACAAATATAATAAAAGAAACATTTAGCTATAAGAAAATGAGTATAAAACATCAAAACGAAAGATAAGAACAACGACAAAAGCTGCTAGAAAGAAATTGAAATAAAGAGAAAATACACAGAACTTCCCGAAAAATAAAAATAATAATAAAAAATATATATATATAATTAAAAAGGAAAGGAGACTTACTTGGTTGTGATGATGGTGGAAAAGGAAAAGAACTAAAAACAACCATAATCATAAAAAAAAATGTTAGAGAAAACAACAACTATGACAAAAAAAACTAGATCTAACAAACAAGAATGAAAAACCAACGAAGAGGGAGTAAAGAAGAAGAAGAAAAAGAAAAAGAAGAAGAAGAACTAAAAACACAGGAAACCATGATTCAAATATTAGATCTAAGCAACGAGAAAGAAAAAGAATGAAAGCAAAAAAAAAACTTATCGGTGAAGATGGTGGCCAGCGGCAGTGCACAGCGGAGAAGAAGAGGTGAGGAACAAGAAGAGAGAAGATAAAAGAGAGATGAAAATAAAATGAAAAGAAATGAGAATAACTAAAGGGTTTTAGAAAAGTAGGGTTTCATTTTTTTTTACACACGGTTACTATGAATATCGTAGTAACCGTGAGGTAACTCAATAAACGTTTCTGGACTAAAAACGGACCCGGGTCATGGTTACTATTAATTTCATAGTAACCATGAGATAAAATGCAATTTGCTACTGGACTAAAATAAATGTATCTCACGTTACTAGGATAAACTTAGTAACTGTGACCTAACATATAGAATGAAAATTAATCTACATCACGGTTACTAATAAAAAATTAGTAACCGTGAGCCCCTAAAAATTACTAGAAAATTTTCATTTTTCTCACTCTCTTCTAACAATTAAACAAACCCTTCTTCTCCGCTAAAGTTATAGAAAACACAAACAAAACGACAGAAACTCACAATCCTTGAACCACTACCCTTAATACAACTACTAAAAAGGGAAATAACCAAAACATCCTCAAAAGTACGAGTTAGAGGTAGTTCTACATTTATCAAGTCCGCAGCTGGACTTACAAATACTATCAAGGTTCTTGACGAGTGACAATCACTGAAGCACCTTCAAACGTTGACTCGAAATAAGGCTTCATCCGATGTCCATTCACCTTGAATTCTTTTTCATCTCTTGGGTGTTTGTGAGTCACCACCCCAAATTTATCTGCTCTCACTAGCACATAGGGCCCTTTCCACCTTGATTTAAGTTTTCTTGGAAATAGTCTCAATCTACTATCATAAAGAAGTACTTTCATTCTCGGTATAAGTTATTTCTTGGCTATTCTTCGATCATGCCACTTCTTTATGTTATCCTTGTATTTCTTGGCATGTTCATAGGCCCAAAATCGAAGTTCCTCCAACTCGTTTGACTACAAGGACCTGCATTTTCCTGCATTCTCAAGGTTAAGATTTAAGAACTTAGTAGCCCAATAAGCCTTGTGCTCTAATTCCACCAGTAAGTGATAGGACTTGCCAAAAACTAGCCTAAAAGGTGACATTCCTATTGCTGTCTTAAAGGCTATCCTATATGCCCACAAAGCCTCATCTAGCTTAAGGTACCAATCCTTCCTAGATGCACTAACCATTTTCTCCAAAATTGCTTTCAACTCTCGGTTAGACACCTCAACTTGCGCATTAGCTTGGGCATGATATGGGGTAGTTATTTTATGCCTCACTCCAAATCTTTTTAATAAGGCTTTGAATTGGTGGTAGACAAAATATTTCCCACCATCACTGATAATAGCTCTCGGGGCTCCATAACGGGTGAATATATTCTTCCCTAAGAATTCGAGGACAACATTTGCATCACAAGTCCTAGTGGCTATAGCTTCTACCCACTTGCTCACATAATCAACAGCCACTAGGATATATTCAAACCCATAAGAAATTGGAAAAGGTCCCATGAAATCTATACCCCATAAATCAAATAATTTAACCTCAAGCATATTGTTTAGTGGCATCTCATCTCTCCTAGTTATATTTCCCACCCTTTGCCATCGATCACAAGTTTGAATGAATAATTTAACATCATTAAATAAGGTGGGCCAATAAAATCCAGAAGGGAGAATTTTTGATACCGTTCTATTGGGACCATGATGTCCACCAGCATCTCCACTGTGATAGGCTTGCATAATTTATGCTTGCTCTTCCTTGGGGATACACCTTCTAAGAACTTGATCAGCACAAAGACGTAATAGATAAGGGTCATCCCAGATGTAATTCTTCGCATCAGCTTTCAGCTTCTTCCTTTGCTGCCATGTGAAGTCCCTTGGCATATAACCTTATGCAAGAAAATTTGCAACATTAGCGAACCAAGGTACTGAAACTTCACAAACAAACAAGGCACAAATACACTCATCAGGGAATAAATCCAAAATCTCCCCTTTCTTAATATGATCATGCTCCAATCTTGATAAATGATCTGCCACATGGTTTTCTACTCCCTTCTTGTCTTTGATCTCCAAATTGAATTCTTGCAAGAGGAGTACCCATCTTATCAATCTTGGCTTGGATTCCTTCTTGGCAAAGAGATGCCTTAGTGCTGCATGATCAGACCACACCATAATTTTTTCTCCAAGTAGATATGGTCGAAACTTCTCAAAAGCGAATACGATGGCAAGAAGCTCCTTTTCAGTTGTGGTGTAATTAACTTGAGCTCCTATCAAAGTGTGGCTTGCATAATAAATAGAATAAAATACTTTCTCTTGCTTTTGTCCGATCACTGCTCCCACTGTAAAATTACTCGCATCACACATTAGCTCAAAGGGCAAATTCCAATTTGGAGATATGATCACCGGAGCTGAAATAAGCCTTTGCTTCAATAATTCAAAAGCCAATAAACATTCATCATTAAATTCAAAAGGAGCATCTTTCATTAACAAATTCAACAAAGGTTTCGCAATTTTTGAAAAATCTTTAATAAACCTTCGATAGAAACCTGCATGCCCTAAGAAACTCCTAACTCCTTTGACATTGGTTGGTGGTAGAAGCTTCTCTATAACCTCTATCTTTGCTTTGTCCACCTCAATCCCCTTCTTAGAAATCTTGTGTCCCAAAACTATGCCTTCCCTTACCATAAAGTGGCATTTTCCCCAATTTAGCACTAAGTTGGTCTTCTTACACCTACCTAATACTAAATCGAGATGCTCTAAGCAGCTCTAAAAGTCTAACCCATAAATGGTAAAGTCATCCATGAATACCTACATAAAAGTTTCTATAAAATCATGGAAAATTGCCATCATACACCGCTGAAACGTAGCCGGTGCATTACACAAGCCAAAAGGCATCCTCCTATAGGCGAATGTGCCATAAGGGCAGGTAAAGGTTGTTTTCTCTTGATCTTCAGGGGCCATGGGGATTTGCAGGTATCCCAAATACCCATCTAAGAAACAATAAAACCTATTACCAGCTAACCTCTCTAACATCTGATCAATGAATGGCAATGGAAAATGATCTTTTCGGGTGGCATGGTTCAATCTCCTATAGTCTATGCACACCCTCCAACCCGTAATTTTCCGAGTTGGAATGAGTTCATCTAATTCATTCTTCACCACTATCATTTCCCCTTTCTTAGTGACATATTGCACTGGGCTAACCCATTTTACTATCAGAGATTGGATAAATTATACCTAAATCAAGTAGTTTGAGTACCTCTTTCTTTACCACCTCTTGCATAGTTGGATTGAGTCTTCTTTGGGGTTGAACGATCGGTTTGCAATCTTCCTCCATAGGAATTCGATGAGTGAAATAGCTTGGATTAATGCCCTTTAAATCCGCTGTCTCCCATCCTATAGCCTCTTTGTGCTTTTTCAACACCTTGAGCAGTGTCTCTTCTTCAACACCTGTCAATAAAGAAGAGATAATTACTGATTTTTCTTTGTTTTCCAAAAATACATACTTTAAATGAGGAGGAAGAGGTTTAAGTTCAGATTTCAACTCCCCCTCTTGTAAAGTAGTTCTATCTTTCTTTAGATTTTCCTCTTCGTATCCCTTCTCTATAGCTGCTATTTATTTTTCTTCTACTCCATCCAACTTTTCATTTTCTAACGAATGCATTAAGCTTGAATTTACTGGATCATTTAGTAGTACTTTTTCTTGCACTTTATCTACACATTCGTCGATTTTGTCCATGAAATAGACTGACTCTTCTAGGTCACTTGATGGATATTTCTGAGACTTGTTCATATCTATCATCAATTCTTCGTTGTTGAATAGAAGAGTATCCTTTTGTCCATGAACATCAATCAAAGCCTTTGTAGTGTTTAAAAATGGTCTTCCCACGATAAGGGGCACCTTCATGTCTTCCTCCATTTCCATGACCACAAAATCCACGGGAAAAATGAATTTTCCTACTTTCACCAGTAAATCCTCAATAACTCCCTTTGGCTTTCTCATCGATCTATCCGCTAGTTGAAGTCTCATTCCAGTTTCCTTGAGATCTCCTAAGTTGAGTTTCCTGCACTTGGAATAAGGCATCAAGTTAATGCTGGCTCCTAGATCACATAAAGCATTTCCAACAAAGGTCTCACCAATTTCACAAGGTAGAGTAAAGCTACCTGGATCTTCCAATTTTTTTGGGATCTTATTCATGATAATTGTACTACAATTTTTCGTGAGTTGCACAGTTCCATACCCTTCTAATTTCTTTTTGTTAGAACAAAGTTCTTTCATAAATTTAGCATAATTGGGCATGTGTGCTAGGGCTTCAGCGAAAGGAAAGTTAATATGTAATTTCGTAAACATTTCTAGAAACCTCGCCAATTGCTCATTTTTCTTCTCCTTCCTAGCTACAACAGGAAATGATAACCTATTGATATCAAGATCCTCTATGTTCAGATTCACAATACTCTTTCCCTTGTCATTCCTTGGAGCATCCATATCTACCTCTACTCTAGAGTTAGAAATACTTACCTTTCGCATTGGTTCCTCCAATTCAGTTGATGAAGTTGGTGATTTACCTCTTTCCTCCTCTCGTGCTGCCTCCTTGCTACTTCTTAAAGTGATTGCTTTGGCTTCCTCTTTAGGATTTCGATCTACATTTGAAGGAAATGTCCCTGGTTATCTATTTGACATTGAAGTTGCAAGTTGACCCAATTGATTCTCCAAATTTCTCATTGAAGCATCTTGGTTCCGGTTCCATTGCTCTTGAGATTTCCACCTTGAATCTTGACTTGCCATGAATTGTTGTTGGCTATTCATGAAACTGGCAAACATGACTTCTAGATTTTGCTTCTTTTCTTGAATAGGTGGTCTTGATCGGAATCCCGGTGGGTGATAGGGTTGAGGCTGGGAATGATTAGAGCTTTGCCCTTGATGATGGTTTGGTGGATAGGAGGCTTAGTAGTGATTGGTGGCTTGTGGTTGGTGGGGCTGAGCATGACTATGATAAGTATTTGAGTGGTAAGGGGCTCTTGGTTGTGGTTGAGAAGATGAAGCTTGTTAATTCCCATCCTTCCAAGAGAAATTTGGGTGATTTCTCCATCCTCGATTATATGAATTGCTGTAGGGGTCATTCCTTCTAAAATGGCCTAATGCATTTACATCTCCTACAATTCCTCCTTCTTGGATCCCTTGCCCACTTTCACATGACCCACTTCCTTGATTTACTGCAGCCACATTTTGAACTTTCAACTCGCTCAACTCTTTCTTTACCAATTCTAATTGGGCTTTTAACAATGCCACTTCATCCATATTGTGTAAGCCTTACCTTCTTGGGACTGCTCTAGGGGCAGTCCATTGAGAGTCATTTGCCGCCATCTCATCCAACAACTGAAAAGCATCCTCAAGTAGCTTGTTCAAGAAAGATCCTGCTGATGTTCGATCCAATAATGACCTTGTTTGAGGTGTAACTCCAGCATAAAAGATGGTCATCAATTGATAAACTCCTATCTCATGATGCGGACAACTTCTCAAAAGTCTCCTAAACCTCTCCCAGGCCTCATGAAAAGGCTCTTCATTCATTTGATGGAAATCAATGATGCTATTTCAAATGCTTGCAGTCTTTGTTGGAGGGAAAAAATCTCATTAAAAACTTTTCTTGCATCTGATCCCATGACCATATTGACTGCCGTGGTAACATTTATAGCCACTCTCTTGCCTTGCTAATCAATGTAAATGGAAATAACTTCAATCTTACTGCATCCGTACTAACACCCGAAATTTGAACAGTGTCACTAACTTCCAAAAATATGTCGATATGCTGAGCTGGATCCTCTACTTCTGAACCAGAGAACTAATTCCTCTGTACCATAGTAATGGTGGCTGGCTTGAGCTTAAATTGCACTCCTCTAGGTAATACAATTGTTTGATGATCTTCATTCCACCTTGGCACAGTGTAGTCTCTTATAGTCCTTTGCCTAGGCATTTCTTCTCTTCTTGCCCCTGGCATTTGTTCACGTTCCCTCGGCACTTGTTCATTCTTGGGAGGAAACTCATCAAGAGGAGGATCATGCTCCATTTCGGTATCTCTATTAGCTCTCCTTCTTTGGTGTAGGGTCCTCTCGATTACAGGATCAAAAGGCAGTAATTGTTCTTGTCTTGTTTTGTTCATACACCAATTTCACCTTAAAAGAATCAAGAAAAATAAAATAAGGAAAAGAAAACACATACAAACAATAATCACAGCTTACTAACAACACCAAATTCCTCGACAACGGCGCCAAAAACTTGTTGCGACCCTAGCCAGTGCACTAGATCGACAAGTAATAAAGTGGGGTATAGTTAGGACCCTCAATATCGAACCCAAGGGAAATGTGTGTGTGAAGACTGTGAAGATTAATTATATGCTAAAGAATTCCTAATTGTTTGTGTGTATGAGTTATTTGATTTATATAATGTAACTTTAAAGCTTAAGTATGCAATGTAAAGAAATTTAAATTCAGTGTATTAAATTCTAAAAAATTAGCAAGTGTAAAAATCTATAGAAATCAAGCATTGTTCGGGTACACTTCTCCACCCCATACCCAAATGTGAATAAATTTTCACCTAAAAGTATACATGAAT
This sequence comes from Excoecaria agallocha, assembly GCA_037975025.1. Classification (NCBI taxonomy): domain Eukaryota; kingdom Viridiplantae; phylum Streptophyta; class Magnoliopsida; order Malpighiales; family Euphorbiaceae; genus Excoecaria; species Excoecaria agallocha. The sequence continues at coordinate 4,003,197 of CM075808.1, read as the reverse complement.
GAACCCGGGATAACCCTTCTTAACCCAAGCATCCCATTTCGGAGCTAGCTATTCTAGTTGCTAAACGTCCCAATCCGGAGCCAGCCCAACAACTAGCCTAAACACGGGTCTAAAATCCTAAGTTCTGTCTACCATCCCATTTCGGAGCCAAGCAACCCAAAATCCATCTATTTCATTCCCTACTCATTTTTTAAAATCACAAATACCACACATCTAGAGTCCCATTCTGGAGTCATCCAAAATAGCCGATATTCATGATAGAAAATTGAGCAAAATAATTCAAAAACTCCAATCTATTAGGCTCAATACCCATCAAGACATATGATAAACACCATTCATCCATGGATACAAAATAACTTAATAGATCAAAAAATCAATGATATACAAATAAATGCATGTAAAATAGACCAACCATTCATGTAAAAATCAAATTAAGTTCAAGATTCACATTATGAGTAGGGGATTCAAAGATCCCCAAGCAACAAAAAGGACTACTCACAATCCATAATAAAATGAAAAGAGAAAAAGATAATATAACCCCTGAAATTCATGGTGAAGAAAACCCAGCTGAATCCAAGCTCTTCAATCTCTTTCTCCAAAGCTTACAGGAAAAATGAGCTTCAAATATGTAGATCTATACTTGTAAATTATATATCTATGTTTAATCTAAGTGTTTTTGTGTAAATCCCACTATTTTCAAGTATATATATGTATTTATGTGTGTAAAATGAACAAAGAACTCAAAGAAAGAAGAAAGAAACCCTAAAACCTAAAAATTACCCAAAAACTCAATATCTCGTGATTTTGCAGAAAACTCTGCCTTATATAGGTCAACATGGGCCACGGTTACTACTAAATCCGGGGTAACCGTGACCTCTAATGAAAAACCCTCTTTTGATTAAAATATGTTACGGTTACTATGAAATCCTTAGTAACCGTGTGATGGCTCGGAGCTGAAATTCAAAATTTGGCCACGGTTAACATGAAATTCCTGGTAACCATGTGATAACTCTCCTCTTCATTCTTGACTGAAATTATGCCTCCCTCACAGTTACTATGAAATCTTTAGGAATCGTGAGATGCTTCTCCTTTAGCTTCTGTACTGAAAACTCCATAGGTTACGGTTACCATCCTATCATGCAAAATTTCCATGCTGACCATGACAAGCTTCAAAATGGTGCGTTTTGACAGAATACATGGGTCACGGTTACTAGGAAATTCCTGGTAATCGTGAGGTACCTACAAAAATCACAAAATTCCATTAAAAGCTTCCAAATTCACATAAAAATTAGAATCAACTGGGAATTGGATAAATTATTAAATGCAAGCAAAAAAATAAAACAAAAGATGTTAGAAAACAATGAAAACTAGACTAAAATTAAACCAAAACTAAGTACTGAATTTGAGTTATCATGAGGGAAGGTATAGTTCTAAGGCATAAGATTTCTAAGAGAGGAATTGAAGTCGATAGGATAAAGGTAAATGTGATTGATAAATTACCTCCCTCCATAAGTGTTAGAGGCATTAGGAGTTTTCTTGGTCTTTTTAGTTTTCAACATCAGTTTATTAAGGATTTTTCTAAGATAGCTAAGCCGCTTTCAAATTTACTACTTAAAGATGTTGTATTTAACATTGATGTTGAGTGCTTACAGGCTTTTAATCTATTGCAGCAAAAGTTAATCACATCACCGATCATAACATCATTGGATTGGAATTTACCTTTTGAAATTATGTGCAATGCTAGTGACTATGTAGTGGGAGCAATTTTAGGCAAGAAGAGGGAGAAGACTTTTCATACCATTTACTACACGAGTCACACACTCATAGGAGCACAAGTGAAGTACACCACCACGGAGAAGGAGCTATTAGAAATAGTGTTCTCTTTTAATAAAATTCAAGCCATATCTTCTTGGTTCCAAAGTCATAGTGTGTCAGATCATACATTTTTAAGGAACCTCATTACAAAGAATAACTCCAAATCGAGGCTAATTAGATAGGTTTTATTACTTCAGGAATTTGATATGGAAATAAAGGATAAAAAAAGAGCTAAAAATTTTGTAACTGACCATCTATCTAGATTAGATCATGTTCATATAGAAAAGGAAGAAATTTTTGATTTATTTTCCAATGAATATATTTATGCCATTTTTTCATATGAAAGTTCAATTCCTTGGTACATTACTATTGCAAATTATCTTACAAAAAGTTACCTTACAAAGGATTTTACTTAGCAATAAATAAATAAACTAAAAGTGGACGCAAGGCATTACCTTTGGGATGACCCATACTTGATTAAGATATATCCAGATCAAGTACTTAGAAGATGTGTTTCGAAGGAGGTGCAAGCAGATATTATAAGGCTATATCATGGAGGAGAGGTTGGAGGTGACCATGGACCAAATCGTAAATCGATGAAAATTTTACAGTCAGGTTTCTTTAAGCCTACTCTTTTTATTAATGTTAAGTCTTTTATAGAGTCATGTGATAGGTGTCAATGTTTAAGCAATATATCTAAGAGGGATGAGATACCTATGAATAATATTTTAGAAGTTGAAATTTTTTATATTTGGTGTATTAACTTTATGGGGCCTTTTTCGAACTAATTTGGGTTTGAGTACATCCTGGTTGCTGTAGATTATGTAAGTGGGTAGAAGTAATAGTCATGAGTGCTGGCCATTTTTTCTTGGGGTTTTATAACATCCCTAAAATTTTTGAAGAAATGCTCCTAAGTGATGCCCATTTTCATTTTATTCACTCAAAAGGCATCAATGCTCTACTATAGTTTATTAATCTACCCCTCTTTGATGTTCAAGTGTGCTTTAACTCTATTAATGAAATCAACCATCTATAGTGCTAAAAGTGGGGAATGTTCTGGTACAGAGGCCTCATCTACTTGCTCCTTTTTATTTTCCCCATTAGATGCATTTGCTGTTGCAACTAGAAGCAATCTTATGTGACCTTTCATAACCTCAAAAATATACTCCTCTCTAGTTGTCCATTGCTTGTTAAAACCATGATTGCATATGATCTTCATATTCTTGAAAAATTTGTAGTCTATAAAGTAGCTGCACTAAGAGAAGGATAAAGTGAATTATGATTCACTACCTTATCCAAAATCGTAGACAATTACAATGCTTTATAAAGAAATTTTCTTAGATATGCCCGATCCCTTTTAGTGGTCTTCAATCTTTCTCTATAAATAGTAGGCTCTATTCAGTCAAATTCCTTTAACCATACACCTAAGAATGAGTACTTTCATGAAATTGAGGTCACGAGCACCCTAGGAATTTGTGAAGGATCTACAAAGCATAGTTTGTAAGATGATGGCCCATAGTTTGCTTAGCCATATATAAATTGGGCTCAACTTTATCACAAACCACAACCTAATTCTGTCAGCTTGTTGCAATCCTAACAACTTATTATCCTTCCCTTTTATGTTACCATTGATAATATCCATATTGAAGTCATTTATGTACGCAAGCTTCACATATTCAACCTTGGACAAGCATTTATACATCTTGTGCAAGTTGGGATTCACACAACTGGGCATTTAAATACTAGATAAACTAGACTTGACCTTAGTATGTACACATTTGGGAGCCACTACAAAATAGACAAGCAAAGCAATTAAATTCTAAAACATGGCTTAATCAAAATGACAAACAACTAATAAAATGACAAAAGACAAAAATTAACAACTTGGAGCATCAATCATGCATAAATGATTAGAAGAAAAGCATCATACATGTAGGGCACAAGCAAAAACACTGAGAGTGCATATCAAGGCAAGGATTCTTATGGAGATATTAAATCATGACATTGCACAACTAATCACTAAGTAATTTTATCTCAATAGTAGAAAATTTAAGAATAACCAGGGTAGTAGACATAAATGAGTGAGATAATTTGAGGATAAGATTCAATAATTGGTTGTTAAAGTCATTGTGGCATTTTATGAACACTTGGTGTGCATGAAAAATAAGCATAACAATTGACACAAGTAATTTGCCCAAAATATCAAATAACACAAATACAATTCATAAGAATAATTAACATGTTAGAATAAGGTCTCAAATTATCAAAAAAAAAATAAAGAACACATGCTATTTGTAACCCTAGTAACCCATAATAAATTAAAATCCAAAGACAAATTAAAGAAATAATAATTCAATGAAGATGAATGTTAAATCAAATACAAACACCTATAAATGTAAGAGGAAGAGAAAACACTTGGTTGATGTGCACAAGGGAGGAGAGGAGTTCAGAAGAGGGAAAATGATAAAAATGAGAGAAAAGAGAGTAATAATACATAAGCAAACACAACATTTAAACTATTTAAGTGACTCGATGGAGCTACCTTATATCCCAATCAGGTCAAAAGGTATAGTATTCAAAATGCTCAAGTGACCTAGCCGAGCCACTTAATGTCATAGTTAGGTCGCTACCTTTTGTTTGAAAATGCATCAAGTACCCAGTTGAGCCACCTAATGCCCTAATCGGGTTGATGTTCACTCAAACATATGAAATGCAACTTTACTTAAATGGTTTGCTACTCAATTAAACTTCCCTATGCTCATCATAACATTATGCACCAAAACTCATTAGAAGTCATGAACTATAGTATGAAAACACTCCAAGCCTAACATACCAAAAGTACTAATTGGGCTAAACAAAGAATTGGATTTTTCTCATTTTAAGTCTCAAAGTTTATCCAACTAATGAAATACAATAACACCTTAAAACTCATAATTTGCATTACAAAAACAAAATAAACCTAAAAACACGAAGAAAAAATATTGACCTATATAAACCTACAAAAATCAAAACCAAGAAAAAAGATAGAAAGAGTAGTTCTAAATTTATGAAGTCTTCAGCTAAACTTGTTGAATGGCCTTACTTTTTAAGAAGAACTAAGGTTGCCTCAGTAACCTTAACCTATGAAGCATAGTAAGGCTTAAGACGGTGCCCATTCACCTTATACCCTCAAACATCCTTTAAACATATTACTATCATTTTCCCAAAATTAGTACTTTAAACAACTTCATATGCTTCAAGCCATTTGGATTTCAAATTGCTTGGAAGTAAACATCAAAGACTATTATATAGCAAGACCAACATACTCGGTACAAATTCCTTATGGATTAATTTATTGTCATGCCAGTACTTTGTTTTCTCTTTGTAAGTTGCAACATTGTCGTATGAGTAAAGGTGAAACTCATCCATTTCAATGAGCTACAAATGTCTCTTTTCACTTTCACTTCTTAAATCAAAAATAAGAAACTTTATAGCCCTATATACTTTATGTTCAAGCTCAATCAGCAAGTGACACGACTTCTTAAAAAAGCCTAAATAAGAACATACCAATATAATTTTTAAATGCAGTTTTATACACCCATAGTGTATCATTTAACCTTAGAGACCAATCTTTCCTAACATTATTAACAATCTTTCCAAGTATGGCCTTTAACTCCCTATTGGATACCTCAACCTGCCTATTTGCTTAGGGATGATATAGAGTTGTGATCTTATGATTAATACCATATTTTCTAAGAAAATTTTTTAATTGATGGTTAACAAAATGTTTCTCACCATCACTGGTAATAGCCTTAGGTGCTCTAAATTGAGTAAAAATATTCCTTCTAAGGAATTCTAAAACAAATCTTACATCATAAGTCCTAGTAACAATGGCCTCTACCCATTACTGACATAATCCACTGCTACTAAAATATACTCAAATTCAAATGAATTCGAAAGTGGCCTTATAATATCAATTCCCTTAGCATAAAAAATCTTTACTTCTAAGACATTATTTAAGGGTATCTCATTGTATTTAGATACGTTGCCAACGTGTTGGCACTTATCGTATAAAGATATAAAGGACTTAAAATCATTAAATTGAGAAGGCCAAAACAAAAATGACTGTAAAATTTTTGCTACCACTCAATATGATGACCTTCTGCTTCTCTCCCATGGTATGACTTCATAATATCAAATTGCTCCCCCTTAGGAATACATCGTCTCAAAATTTGATTTGGACATAACTTGAACAAATACGGATCATCCCATAGATAATGCCTTAAATCAATCTTGAACTTCTTCTTTCGCTACAATGAATAGTCTTTGGGTATGAAACTACCTATAAGGTAATTAGCAATATCCGCAAACCAAGGAAATGAAATTTCACAAGCATAAATGACACAAATCCTCTCATCAAGAAATAAATAAAAAATTTTCCCTTTTTCCACATAAGAATGGTCTAAATGTAAAAGATGATCAACAACAAAATTCTTTGCTCCTTTTTTTATCCTCGATGTCTACATCAAACTTTTATAATAGTAAAATCCATTAAATCAATCGAGGTTTGGAATCCTTCTTGGCAAAAAGATATCGAAGGGCTGTATGATCGAACAACACTATAACTTTTATACCAAGAAGGTAGGGCCTAAATTTTTCAAATGCAAACACAATCATTAAAATCTCCTTCTTGATTGTGGTGTAATTAATTTGAGCACTTGTGAGTGTGTAGCTTGCTAAGAATATTATGTGAAAGACCATCTCTTTTCTTGAACCCAAAACCACACTTACTATATAATCACTCGCATCACATATGATCATAAAAGGCAAACTTTAGTATGATGATGCAATTACAAATGTTGAAATCACTCTTTTTTTTCAACAAGTTAAACATCTATAAACACTCATCAGTGAAATTAAATGGAAAATCTTTAACAAATAAATTTGAAAACACTTTTGCAATATTAAAAAATTTTTTAATGAACCAGCGATAAAAACTAGCATGACCTAAAAAACTTCAAATGCCTTTGACACTAGTAGGGGGAGGTAATTTGTCAATTACATCAACCTTAGCCTTATCTACCTCAATCCCCTTCTCACAAATTTTGTGACCTAAGATTATACCTTTCCTTACCATAAAATGACATTTTTCCTAATTAAGTACAAAGTTAGTCTCTTCAAATCTACCTTATAACAGAGTAAGATTAGCTAGACAACTATCAAAATTATGCCTATACAAGGTAAAGTAATCCATAAAAGCCTCTATGAATATCTTTATAAAGTCATGAAATATGGCCATCATACATCTTCAAAATATGGCCGGCATTTTGCAAAGGCCAAAAGGCGCTTATATGAAAATAAACAATAAAGACATGTAAATGTGGTCTTTTCTTTGTCTTTCAAGGCAATGGATATTTGCATATAACCTAAATAGACATCCAAAATGCAATAAAAATTATTCCATACTAACTTTTCTAATATTTGATCAATAAATGGTGATGGAAAATTATCTTTCCTGGTTGTATTATTTAGTCTCCTATAACCAATGTAAACCCTCCAACTCATAATTGTATGTTTTGGAATAAGTTCATTTTGTTCACTAGTGACAACGATCATTGCCCCTTTTTTCGACACATATTATACTAGGCTAACCTAATTACTATTGGAGATAGGTTAGATAATACCTGTATCAAGTAGTTTGAGTACCTCCTTGTGAACCTCTTGTATAACTGGATTAAGTCTATGATGGGAATTTAGTGTGTATAAAAGTTAGGGCTAATTCTCTTTAAGTACAATGTCTCCCACCCAATATCTCCTTTATGTTTTCTAAATACTTCTATTTGGCAATTATTCTTCTTCACCTATCAGAAGAGAGAAAATTATTATAGGTTTTGAGTTATCTTCAAAAAATATATATTTCAAAAAAAGAGGCAAAGTTTTAAGCTCATAATTTTTCTATCCCTAGGAGGGGAAACTTTATCCTCCTTGAGTTTTTCATTCTTGTGCTCATTTTCTATCTTATTCAACAACTCCTTTTCCTTTCCATTGATGCTCTTCTTATCCTTGGAATGCTCTTCTAAGATGATTTATTATTTAGACTCCTCCACACATCCTTAAATCTCATCAACAAGGCATATAGACTTTTCAAAGTTACATGAAGGGTGTTGAATGACTTTGTTGACATTAAACACCATCTTCTCATCTTTAGTTATGATTTGGCCATGGACATCTATTAATGCCTTAACGGTATTTAATAAAGTTCTTCCTATTATTAAAGGTACCTTCCAATCTTCCTCCACGCTCATTACCATAAAATCGACAAAAAATATAAAATTGCCTACTTTTACCAATAGATCTTCAATGATCCCCTTGGGTTTTTCCATATATCTATCTACTGATTACATCATCATTCTTATCTGCTAAATGTTTCTAAGGTTTAGTTTCCTATAAATAGACTAAGGCATTAAATTTATATTAGCACCTAACCCACATAACGCATGGCCTATAAAATTACCTTCTAGCTCATATAGCAAAGTAAAAATCCCTAGATCTTTTAATTTTTAGGAATTTTATTTGTCAAGATAGCACAAGGATGTTTAGATAATTACATCGTTTCTATGGCCTTTAGCTGTTTCTTATTAGAAAAAAGCTCTTTTATTAATTTCATATGCAAATAAAGCTTCAGCAAATGGAAAATTTATATGTAACTTTTTAATAATAATAGGGTCAAATATACTTAGCTCAGTGGTCAATTCCACCCTTTGAAAAGGAGATTTACCTTTGTTAGTTTCTTTAACTTACCACTTCTTAATGTTATAGCCTTTTTAATCCACATTTAATGGCAATGTACCTTATTGCCTTATTGATATAAAAGTAGCCAATTGCCTAATTTATGTCTTAAGTTTTTGTATTATTGCATCTTGGTTGTGATTCCAATGCTCTTAAGCCTTCAACCTTTTATCTTGGCTTAACATAAACTGTGTTTGGCTAGTTATAAACTAGTAAATATATCTACAATACTTGGCTTTTTCTCTATAGGTGGTTGTGGTCTTTCTTTAAAACTAGGTAGCTGGAAGTTTTAGGGAGCTTGTAAAAGTTGGTAAGGTGTTGGTGGGTGAAGGTAGGCTTGATGGTAAGTTAGGTTTTGGATGCCTTGGTGATTTGCAATTTGGTTTAAAGGAGCTCTCACTTGATTATTAGAATATGAAGAGTGGTTTCTATCACTCCAAGAAAAATTTGGATTATTCCTCCAACCCAAATTATACTTGTTGATATAGGGATAATTCTCTTGAATTAATAGATTGCATTTGCATCCTTATTCCCTTAATTGTAAGTATCATTCACCTTTGGCTAACTTACTACCATACCTCCATCAAAGCCTCATCATTTTTGAGAAACTGCTACAATATTTTGTACCTTGAGGCTACTTAACTCTTTCTTGAAGAATTCAATTTGAGCTATTAGCATGGCTACTTCATATAAACTATGCACACCTTATCTCTTAGTTGTGGCTCTTGTGCTATCCCATTATGCCTCATTCATAGCCATTTCATCTAATAATAGGAAAGCCTCCTCTGAAACCTTATTCATGAAACTCCCACTTGAAGCTGCATCCAAAAGAGATCTATTTGTTTGATTAACACCTACATAAAAATCACACATTAGTTAATGCATCACTATTTAATGGTGGGTATAGCTCTTAAAAAATCTCCTAAACCTCTCTCAGGCCTCATGGAAGGGTTCCTTATAAAACTGCTTAAAATTGTAAATATCGTTCCTGATGTTCACCATCTTGGTGAAAGGAAAAAACCCCACTAGAAATTTCTCTTGCATTTGCTCTCAAAACCTAATAGACAGACTTGAAAACATCTATAACTAGTCCTTTCTTTGCTAATAAGAGAAAAAGCAATTAGCTTTAGTTGATGGCATCCATTGAGACTTTTTGGATTTGCACTGTATCACTTATCTCAAGAAAAATGTTCAAATACTGAGCTAGATTTTTAATATTTGATCCCAAAAATTGATTGTTCTATACTATTGGGATCGTGGCTGGATTTAGCTCAAAATGATTGTTTTAAGGAAGCAGGTTGATTTTGTGCTCCTCATTCCACCTTGGAGTGGCATAGTCCCTTATCATCCTTAGTCTTATCACATTTCCTTAGACTAGATTAGGATTCTGTTGAATTCAAATATTAACCTTTTATCCTTCAAGCAATTGTTGGTTATCAAAAGGTGGATCATTTTCCAGATTATCTTACGATTCATATTCGGTCACTACTGTCATCTCCATCTATAAAGTGTCCTCTCGATCTCAAGGCCAATGGGTATGATTAGGTCAGTTCTTCTCATACAATATTGACATCTGAAAAGAATAAAATAATAAATAAATAAGTAAAAGAATAAAGAAAAAGAAAAAGAATACACATAATATCAACTAAAAAATCTAAACTATACACCAATCCCCCATAATGGTGCCAAAACCATGACAGGTGTCTAGCAAGTGTACTAAATCAGTTAGTAATATAGGAAAATATAGTTAAGACCCTTAAATATTGTACCCACAGAATTATCAAATTTAGATTTTTTTTAACAAGAGGTTATGTGAAAGAATTCCCAAGTTTTATAATGTGATTAATGAGTAAACTAAATTAAATTTAACAACTAAGTGAATTAAAACAAGTTTTATAGTGTGATTAATGAGTAAACTAAATCCAAATTTTCATTTTATCATCCATTCGATATGTCAAACATGAATATGAATAACATCATAAATATAGATGAGTAAAGGAATTATCAAAGAAAAAAACTTGTTTTTAATTAAAGGTCAACCAGCATTTTAATAGTTGAGAAATAAGGGTTTAAGAATCCCTTAACAAAAGAAAAAATTTACTCACTCTTCAATATTGAAATTGAATAAATGAATAAAAAATGATATTATATTCATAGAATTAAATTTGACTTGATCTTCATCTCCTAAAAAACAAAAAGAAAGAAGCTTGAATTAACCCTACGATAATATCTCTAAAGCTACTCTACTATGCTAGAATTAAAAACTAAGTAGTAACTTGAGATAAAAAAACCTAATTGATGATATCTAATGTTAAGACACTAAAATACCTAAAAGAGAAGAAGTCCAACCACCACTAGGAGTTCTCCCTCTACTAAAAGTCTTTCTTTTCATGCAAAAACTTAAATTGACCTGGCAAAGACACTTTTAATTTTTAAATGTGACCTGGCCAAGCCACTCCTTATCCTAGCTAGATCATTGGCTTCTTTACTGAACATCAATACTTTAAGTGACCTAGATGAGATAATATTACAGCTCAGCCAAGTTGATCTTCTAATTTTGATTACACAAATCAACTCAACTCTCTATCATTTCAAATCATAAAAAACTTAAGCATAAAAAACTAAATAGATGTTAATTAAACACAAAAACACACTTAAAAGCACACAAAACGTAGGACATGTGATATTTGAATATTAATGAAAATACCCCTAGAACTAGTAAAGGTGGAAAAATTAGGAGTAGAGCTAGACCAATGATATCCAAAATCGTAAAGAAGATGATTGGTCCTAGTGGGCAACCCAAGTGTATGCAATGATAAGAGTACACTACAAGAAAATCTGAAAATAGCAACGAAAATGATTCTGTTGCTAAATTAGCAACGAAATACCAATTCTTTTGCTATTTAGCAACGAAATATGATTTTCGTTGCTAAATTTGGTTAAATTTTGCAAATTTAGCAACGGAAAAATAATTGGTTATATTTCGTTACTAAAAGTGGAGGGAATTTTTGGCTCCAAAATTTAGCAACGGAATCACTATTTCGTTGCTAAATAAGGCGCCAAGAGATGGTGGAAAAAATTTGGAACGAAAAATAGCAATGGAATATGATTTTCGTTGCTATTTTAGCAACGTAAGATAATTTAGTTGCTAAATAGCAACAGAATTAATTTTCGGTTGCAAAAATAGCAACCGAAATATATTTTCATTGCTAAATAGCAACCGCAATAGTATTCCGTTGCTAATTTTCATTTTGAATGAAAAATAGCAACGGAATTTATTTTCGGTTGCTAAAATAGCAACAAAATTTATTTTCAGTTGCTAAAATAGCAACCGAAATATATTTTTGTTGCTAAATAGCAACCAAAATATATTTCCATTGCTATTTTTAATTTTCAATGAAAAATAGCAACCGAATTTTTTCGTTTGCTAAATTTCGTTGCTATTTTTCATTTTCAATAAGGGGTATTTTTGTATTTTTCATGGTTGTTAGAAATATAATTTTCATATTATTATTATTATATGAAATCTTTATTATTTCATAGATCAAATGAGTCATAGATCAACTGGTTCGATCGAATCGATTCGAAATTTTTATTATTTTTTTAAATATAATTATTTACAAAAAAATTAAAAATGTAGTATATAAAAATACATTTAAAAATCTATTAATTATCAAATATCAATATAATTTTTTTTCATATGTTGTTAAAAAAAGACTATCATGGTCTGATATAATTCACTTTCATATTATAATTATTATTAGTTAATTTATAAAATAAAGACATAAAACAATCCCTGAATTCCTGGACAATTTTCCTTTTTTAACAGTTGTAGAAAAGGTTTAATTAGAATAAGTTAAAACTTTCAGGGACATGATTAAATAAAAAACTATAGGAACTTACCTAAATTATAATTATATGTAAGTAATTCATAGCTTCGGCATAAGAACTATTAAACCCACCAAAACGTCGAAATTAAAGTTGTAGCCATATTTCTCTTTCGGGATGCTAAAAGACAGAAAAACAAAGGTAGAGAAAAACATTCTCTCCTTTAAAATCCCACTTATCATTCTGCCACAAACTCAACCATCACCCTTCAGATCTGTTCCACATATACATATATTTATATATAGAGAGAGAGTGAGTGACGAGGATCAGAAGAAGAGCCTCACTATGGCAAAAATGGAGGAGAAGCTGATAGCCAGGTTAGAATCGGCGGTGGCATGATTGGAGGCCCTATCAACCATGGGATTCACTACGCATGGTGTCAACTTGGGCAGAGATGATGCCGCAACAATAGCATTGGATCCGTCAATTAAGGCTTTTGACGATCTAATGGCGGAGTATGTTGGTAGCGTTTCTGCTTCTACTGAGAAGATTGGAGGACAGGTTTTGGATGTTACAAAAATTGTTCAAGAAACTTTTGGTACTCTGAAGGAGCTTCTAGTTAAGGCTAAGCAAACTCAAGTACTATTTTCATTCTTCAGCTTGGATTTTAATGTTAATGGTAATCTCACCCTCAAAAATCGTAATACCTCAATCTCGCCCCTATCACACATCTCACCCTCCCAACTCCTAATACCTAAATCTCACCCCCCAAACCTAAAATTTCTATATCATGCCCTCAAGATAGAAATGATGTTCCCAAAAAGAAAAAAACTGAATTCCCTATCTCGATTCCCTTGATCTCCTCTCCAAATCCAATTGATTCAAGTGAAATCTCCAAATCTGATGCCATCCTCACCTCTATTCTAAAGAACTCCACTCTATACACCAAAAGTGAAGCAAAAGCTGTAACAAATCCAACACTTTTACCCTTTCTTTTGATTTTTGGCTATGTAATTCTTTCAATTATGAGGATTGTTGATGCATGATGTCTAATGATTTGTTGAAGGCAGTGAATTTGTAATTGGAAATTTGCCTATCTCTTATATCTTTTTCTCTCTAAATATCATGTTTTATATAATCTTGGTTTTTGTAAATCATGCAGGTTTCTCCTCATAAGAAGGCATAAGAAATGGGCTAAAGGCTTTGAAACTAGCTTCAGTGATTATTTGTTGCAGGTAACAGTTTTGCTCATCATTTTTACAATTTAGGAAAATCAATTCATTAGTTGAATATTTTCCCATTTATATAGCAATAGTTTCTTCCGATGGATTAGAGATTTTTGTTTTGTTGCTGTAGATAGTTTAGTTTTTTGCATATAAGTGACTATTTATTTTTTTGTTAGAATAGAGCATGTTGTTACTAAAACTCTTAGAAATAGAATACACACACACACACACACACACACACACACACACATATATATATATATATATATATATATTTCTAAGATTATATTATATTTAGTTTAAGTTGGTATTTATTGCAATATGGCATATGAACCTGCTTAGAAATATAATGTATAGCCACATAGCAATGTTAACAAAACTGATGTCCACAAAAAGTAATGGTCCAAAAACAGGAATTTAAGAGTGTAAGTTTGACAAAGAAGCAGCTCTATAATTGACTGGTAGGGAGCAAATAAAGAAAATGGGTGACGTATGTAATATTACCAAAGCTATAATAGCTTTACTAAGTTTATACACAACTACAGGAGATAGGCCAAAAAGGCCTGTTACTAATTTTGGGGTTCATCTCTTAAATTATTTGGTTCTGTTACTAATTTGATTGAGTTGCATCTGGTGTTCATTTTTTGTTTGTATTGTTTTTGTTTTTGTTGTTATTATTATTATTTGGTGACATGGTATTTAGTACAATCTATTTAATCTCTATAAAGTTTTAATTTTTCCTCAAATTAGATTCCAAGCCATTGATTTTGCAGAGAGAATTGACTTTGCAAAATTTATTTTCTTCTTTGAAATTCCAAAATATTTACGCTGTGAACACAAGAAAATTCTAGTTTATATTCAAAGAAATGTTGCATTAGAATTGTCTCCGCTTGTTTGGCCTTCGTATTTGATTGGTTGTAATTTTACTGATCTTTACCATCCTTTACGAAACATATAATTTCTTATAGTGCATCAAGCAATAGCTCAAATTTTCCTTGTGTTTGAGATTTTATATTTTGGAAGTAATAATCATGAGAGGGATATAGTTAGTCTCTGTGGTACTAATTTCATGTGATAGGTGAAAGACAATATAATGATGAGATAAGAGTTCATAATGCTTTTGTTGACTGGATTGTAGGTGTACTTTTATTTTAATTGGCGGATATAGGCTTTTGCATAAATTTTGTGTAAAAAATCAACAATAATTTAGTGACGGAATAACGATGACAACCCGTCGCAATGTTTTTATAATACTAGCTGAATTTAGCAACGAAATTTGATTTTGGTTGCTATAATAGCAACGAAATTTCATTTCAGTTGCTAAATATAGCAACGAAAATCGATTTCAGTTGGTAAAAATAGCAACGAAAATTTAAATCCTCTGTTGCTAAAAATACCAACTGTTAAATTTGCAACCGAATGTTCCGTTGCTATTTTTCGTTGCTAATTTTTATTAGCAACGGAAATTCAATAAATTCGGTTGCTAATTTTTGTTGCTATTTGCTAATTTTCTTGTAGTGGTAGATAAAAAGGATTTGGACATTGAAAACTTACCCAGTGTGTAATATATGTTATTATTTAGATGTAACATGATTAAACCTTTATTAATTATAGGAATATCATGGATGAAATTCTTTAAGGGAAAAACAGTTGTGAGGTCCCAAAATGTGCCTTGGAAGGATTAGAGTTTGATTTCATAAGTAGCTAGCAAGAATGAATGGAGTTTTAACGTAAAAAAACATAAATGATAACTAAGGACATAAACAAAATTTTTGTATTTGTTGAAGTGTATTTAAGAAATTACGTAATCTTTGAATTAAGTGTGTAAATGGGGATGAAATTAAAGGAAAAAGAGAAAAATTATACATGCGGTAAAATTATTATAGAGAATTTGACACATTCACTATCCGGGTTGTCAGAATTGTACTTTTTGAGGTGAATAGTTATACTGGATAAATAGTGCCACCTAGGGCCTATAACCATTTTTCATCATAATTAGAAAGTATAATTTGTGATTATGGTGGTAGTACAATTTCAAGTTAAATTGAGATCAAATAGTCCTTTAAAACGGTTAGAAAAAGAATTTCAGGATTGTATTAAGGTCTAACCAAAGTTTGACCAATCTAAAAATATTTCATAGATCTTTAAAAATTATTTCGTTCACATAAACCTACTTTAAATAATCATAATTAATATTTGGAAGCAAAAAATAATTTTTCTAACGACCTATAATTGTTAAGTTTTGGACCGGTGATTTTTACCTTTCGAACTAGAATTATATCGGAATGAAGTCGAATTGACTCAAAATTTTAAACATAGATTAGTTAATATTTTTAAATAGTTTTAGAATTATTTTGATGGTAAAATAATAATTAAAATAAGTAGCCAACGAGAGGATGAAAAGTAGTTAAATATTAGCCCTTAGATTAAATAGTAAGTGATCTAATCTTGGCCATTCTTTTTTCCCACTAAATGACAAAATAGAGGGTTGTACAAATCTCTCAAAATATACCCAAAGTGTAGCCATTCTCCTCTTTTTCCTAAGGTGGTCGAATTCTTCCTTAAGGAATTCCATCATTGTAGTTTTTCAAGCTTTCATTTTCGGCTACTTTCCTACCTTAAATTTCATCTAGTTTTCAAATATATCATCGTATCAATCTAAAATAAAAGTTTAAAGCAAAATCAAGTTAAAAAAGCAAGGGATTTTAGTTACATAAAATCGACCAAGCAAGTAAATTTATGTATTTTGTTAGAATTAAATGGGAAATTTAGTAGATTCACTAAAGAAATTACAATTTTGTAATGCAAAAATTTATTATAAAAAGATTCATTTTCATCACTAAAAGAATAAGGTGATGAATTTTCGTTGTTACAGAGATCGTTATGGTATCTGCATAACAAAAATTTTGTAACGATATATTTATATGTCATTGTAAGTATCATTTCTTATGACAAAAATAATTATCATCACATTAATTTCTTACTTTTAATGACAAAAATAATGTTATAAATAAAATTTTATTTTATCATATAATATTGTTTATTATCACAAAAAATTGGTCTTTTTTATAACAAATTTGAATTTCGTCACTCGAGTAAGTATTTTTAGTGACGAAAATGTATTTACAGCCAGAGCCATTAAACATTGACTACATAATTGTTGTCACAGATAAAGGTAATATTTATCATATAATAATTTATGTTGTCACTAAATCTAATGCTTTAAATGACTGATAAATGATTTCATCATTAATTTAATATATATTAATGATGAATATAAATCATCATAATATTGATATATTATGTATTGTGGCATAAATATGAATTAAAATAGTTGTCATAAAAAGATAATTTTAATGACAACTTCTTATTATTATTTAATACTACTTTTTAATGACAATATCAACATCTTATTTGTGTAAATTATATAATCATTTATAAACTAATAAGTCAACAAAATGTGATTAATATAATTGTCGCATATATTATAACATCTTATCTTCGGTCCAATAAATGAGCCAGATAAGAATATCACTACCTAATATATGATCTGTATGCAAATAAATTGGCATAAGATCTACTTAAATCATCAAATATTCCAATCCTGTTCTCTTCATTTTCCTAAAAAATTCGGTGAAATTTCCCTTAAATAATGTGTCAAGCCTGCTATATAAAAAATACATATTTAGGATCATATATTTAACACCATCACAATCAAAATAACTTTATCACATATAATTTCCCCAACCTCCAATTACCAGAATACCTAAAAGCTTAATTATAGTGCTTTACAAATTTTATATATATATATGTGTGTGTGTGTGTGTGTGTGTGTGTGTGTGTGTGTGTATACATATATACATGTATACATACATATATCTATTTATGTATATATATGTATGTATACATACATATATATATATGTGTGTATATATATGTATGTATGTATACATATATATACATGTATACATATATATACATGTATACATACATATATATATATGTGTGTATATATATGTATGTATGTATACATATACATACATATATATACATATATATATATATATATATAATAAAGATAAGTTGTCCAACTAGATTATATCCATAATGTAAATTTCCAAGCTTACCTAATAACTAGAATCACATAATAAGATGTATTATGAATACTTAACCATATATGAAATCTAAAGCAAAACATTTTCTCAAAATAATGAGCAAAATATAAACTTACTTAAAATGCGATGCTTTGGAAGTGAAATAAGAACTTTTAGTTATAATAATGCATCTAAATGGTGTCCTAATCAAAATTAATTTTCTATTTCAATTATTCGTCATGTGAAATTAAAAAGGTTTATTTTTCAATCAAGTATCTCCACAATACTTACATTTCAAATATAATAATAATCTTATCACTAAATCAAGATAACACAAGCTTTAATGGATAGTTACTATAATAGTGTAAATAATAATGTAGAAATAATTGATTTTAGCTTTCAATCCAATCTTATGATTTTGCAGATTTTCTGTGTTTGTAGATGATAGATTACATCACATCCAGCACATTTATAATCTATACTCTCATTAATCCATAAACTAAGATAAATTTTATTTTATTTTATTGATTTATTATAGTTATTGTCCACAGCAATCCAAATGAATAAATTAGGAAGGAAATGAGACTATGACTTTTTAGGCCTAATAAGATTGGAGTAGTCGAAACCTGACATTGTACTCTAGTCTCCGATGTAAAAAGAGATCGAAACCTACCAATGTTTATTTTACACCTAATACTGAGTGGCTAATATTAGCACTACACTCATAAATTTTTTATCGGTTCTTATTAACCTACACTATAGATCACTATTAATCTAACATCTTATTAAATCCACCCATTACACCATTTGAATCCACCCATCATACCATTAGAATTCGCCCAACACATTATTTGAATCCAACCAACACACCATTCAAATCCAAACATCACACCATTTTTATTATCATCATATGGAAAATCAAAAATTCCCACTGTTTACTATGTGTAATAAAGTATTATTACTTATATTCATTACTTGGTTGCCATATATTTAGTCATAACACCTCAAATTCAATCTACTATATATAAACCTTGTGTTATACACTATATAATAGATAAGCAAATGAAACAAATTGGTTTTTCATTAGTGTTAGCAGTATGAGTATAAACATATATATAAATATGAGTTACAGTAATTACCATCATTTTAAGTAATTGTAGATATAGATTTAAAATATAACTTCATAAACGTATTATCTTAACAAGCATGCTTAGCATCCATTTACTAATACAATGTACACTAATCCATATATAAGCTAAAAAACTCATAGTTACATTAATATAATTTGGTTCGGACTAAGAAAGTTAATTCTCTACCTTCTTACGTATCCCTTGTAGGAAATTCAAACCGTATAGGTCTACTAGCTCACCTAAGTTGAACTAGTTTATTTCCTTTAATTTTAGTTGTATGCTTAACCAACCTAACTAGTCAATAAGTGCATATAATAAATTTTTCCATGGTTTATATTTTGTTTATACTTGGTGCTTCTTAACTCTAAATGTATATATTCATAATTACACATTTCAATTGATTTCTTACTTTTTCCAAAAGTCTATCACTAATTTTGCCTGACTCATTTGGTTAAGGACATGAGGGTTTGATCTTTATACCAATACAACTAATTAATTTCATAAACCTAACCCAAAAAATAATATGGAACTAATGTATTGAACTGAGATCCAATTAATTTAAACCTTCTGGTTTTATTAACACTCTGAACTTAATTTAATTTCACTTTCTTTATCGTTGAGTTGCATGCTTGACCAATCTTTAAGGGCAATTAGTCAAATTTTCCCATGGTTCTCATTTATGTTATAGAAGGTACCTTTTAAGTCTAAATGTATCTATATATGTATAATTTAAAATTTTATATCTAAATTACTCTTCTAATCTGCCAAGTACAATTCATTTGTAATCAATGGCTAATTAAGTTATATATATAAGAATTTAAGTCTTTGGCCTAATGTGTTGTCAGTCATTCATTAATTTCAACTATCCTTGCAATCACATTTAACCTTTTTATTAGGAACCCATAAAAATTTATTGAATTAAATTTCCTATATAATAAGTTATTAATTAGAAATTTTGATTCTCCTTACTGAAATTACATTTGTAAAGTGTAAGACACCAACCAGATAATTAAATTTCACATTTCATTCTTTAAACCATATTCAACATCTCAAATGGTATCTTATATTACAAAAAGCATATTACTATCAATTGGCCAATCCCTTGAGCATATAAGAACTTCTACCTTTGACACAATGCAATAAATTTAAAGAGTATAATTTATTTGTCTAAAATGTAACTTAATTATATTTTATTATAACTCAATTGCTACTTAAATTTATAATTACAATCTCAATTGCCTTAAGTCAGGATTTTATCTTTATATCTATCCTTATAAGTGTAATTTAACCTATTGATTCAATAAACAAATTAGTAATTTAATAAAAATAAATAAAGATAAACTAAACTATGAAAGGAACTCATAAATTAGTTTAACTACCAATTTGTTTAACTATTTTCAATCAACAAAGCCAAAACTCCTTCTAATCTCAATTACACAACTAATTAAATTTTTTGTTTCTCCCTTAGCTAATTTGATTATTAACTTAACAACTACAACTTCAATTTCATTATTAATTTCCCTTGCTTAGCAAGTCATTAACTGTATTGTATATACTCAATTTTCCTTGTTCAATGAAATAGAAAAGTTAGACAATAACACCAAATATTAATATGTTTTTCCATCTAAAATTATGTAATTAGCTCCATTTATCAAGAAAATAATAGAAGATAAATTTGGTAGTCATATACCGATTTCCTATATTTTTTTGTTATTTTTATCAATCACTATGCTCATTTGAAGCTCATCGGAGCCTCATTAAGGCACACCAGTGCTGCCACTATGGAGGTTAGAGCCCCAAGGTCCCACTTTCGATGCTTATATGCCTAATTGCCATGTTATTGATTGGGAATCGAGCTCGAGTCATCGATGGCTCCCTTCTCCAATCTACACGCTCCTAGAAAGTGAGGGGAGGTGAAACGCAACAGAGGGATCATCTTACCATTAGGAGTTCTCCAATGGTGATCATGTTGCCATATGTCATCGCCAGTCATCAAAAAGAAGGGAAGTAATATTTCATCAAGAAGAAAAAATGAGGAAAAAGAAATCGTCGTGCATCACCGTTGATGGCGAGGTAGGGTGGTGCTGCACTCATGACCGGTGATGGAGGGTAGCGATGGTAGGGGGATCACTGGTGATGTGTCATCCTTTATATGTTCCTCCTTTCTCCCCCTTTTTCCATTCTCGATGCCGACCTCCCCCATTTCCTCCTTTTCCTCCTCTTTGTTTTTTTTTATTTTTTTCATTTCTCCTTTTTTATTTAATTCTTATTTCTTTTTTTTTGTAAATTTATGGCCCTAATAATTCCTATAGAAAATTCTAAGGACTCCCAAGATATTTTGTTCTTATTATTATTATTATTATTATTATTATTATATACAACTATTTATTTTAATTAAAATTATTATTTTATGTTAGGCCCCAATCACAACCCTAATTGGATTATTGTTAATTAATAAGGATTATCATTAATTAAGGTAAAATTTGATTATTTTGCAATTATTGAGGTTAAGTCCCAAGAGGAATATTTTGGTAATTTCAACATGTAGGTATATGAGTAGAGTTAATTAATGATTAAAGGAAAGGATACAATTGAAGTAAATTAGAAGTCTTACGGTTAAATTGAAAGAAATTGAAATAATAACGGTTTATTTGGGCTTAGGGGCATTATGGAAATTTCCTTACGAAGATATTTACCCCACTCACCTATTTAGGGTTCCTGGGAACTGAGGAGATCAACATCAATAGATCTCTCTCTCTCTTTTCTCTCTCTAGTTACGAGTTAAAGAAGAGGAAACTTAGGGTTTTGGTGTTTAGCATCACGAAGGAGAAGAAAAGAACCATGAATAATATAGCTGGATCTAGAGGATTGCAGGAGTTGAAGCTTTAATATCAGGTATGGGAACTAAGTTTACTGCACTGTACATATGATTGATTTTGGGAATCTTCCCTTTTTTCTTGTCTGTGTGTCATCCTTGATAAGGTTAAATGTTAAATCTAATAATGTAGATGAGTTTATAATGATTTAAAACTTTAATAATCATCATTATAAGTGGTGAGGTAAGATCTGGGATTAAAGTTCTTGTACTGTATAATCTGGGTTTCTGCATAATCTGGTTTCTGAGTTTCCATATTTGTCAAACTCCCTTACACGACCACTCATTGCTTTGTTCCTTGCTTTGCATGGCTACTCATGGCTTTGTTCCTTATTTTGCACGGCCACTGATGGCTTTGTTCCTTGCTTTGTATGGCCACTCATGGTTTTATTCTTTGCTTTGCACAGCTACTCATGGCTTTGTTCCTTGTTTTGCAAGGCCACTCATGGCTTTGTTCCATTCTTTATATGGCAAATTATGGCTTTGTTCCTTGCTTTGCACGGCCACTTATGGCTTTGTTTCTTGCTTTGTACGGCCACTTATAGCTTTGTTCCTTGTTTTGAACAACCACACTTGGCCTTTCTTTCCATGAAATGCATGACCACTTGCCTTTCTTCCCATAAAATGCACGGTCACTTGCTTTTCTTCCTATGAAATGCACGGCCACTTGGCCTTTCTTTCTATGAAATGCACAACCACTTATGCTCCTTTTCCTTCTCATGTATAGTCACTTGCACACTCTATTTTCATTGGTTCTTCTCTATCCCAAACTATAGCTCATTCATAAATCATGAGCACAATATTGTATAGCCAATGTTTATAAAGATAGTGATATAACAAGGGTGAATTAAGCTATTAATGAGAAATGTTGATGATGGTTGGGTATACAAGTGATTGGTAGTATGTTAATTTATTACTGATGAATTATTATAGTTCTAAAAGTCTTTCCAACGCTAAGATATAGTTTAGAAAGGTGTGGCTACAAAAAGAGTTATTATCTAACCTTGAATGACAAGAATGTATTTATGCAAGGGAACATATTAACTTGATTGTAAATCACATTAAATTGTTAATACATGACTAGTGGCATGATCACTTAAGTGGGAGAAATCCTATGTATGTATGTATGTATGTATGTATGTATGTATGTATGTATGTATGTATGTATGTGTGTGTGTGTGTGTGTGTGTGTGTATTAAGAGTGAGGAGTTTAGAGTAATAAGACCTATTGAGGTAAGGTGGGGTTTGCCTGGAAACTATTGAGACTGGGACTTGCATAGGGCAAGGCTAATAGGAATCATTTTTTTAGAATGTACTTTGGGTAATGATTTGGACACATAGCTAACAAGAGTAGAGATAAAATAATAATATATAGATTTTATGTTCTTTAATGTGCCATATAAGGTCGTATTAGGTATTGAACATACTAAAGTGAATTGTCTTGCCCTAATGTTATGCATTGATGTGTCTTTGCATGGTATGAAAATACCATGATATGGCCTAGAAATTACAATGAGACGATAGTTGCAAGGTTATAAGTCTAAGCTAAAATAGATGGGATATTGCCTTTGTATGCTTAAGCTAGAGACCATAGAAGTTATGCCTTAAGTCATAATAGAGGGTAGTGAATAGCCTTGATATAAAGAAACATGCTTGTCTGTTTGCATATATCATGTGTTTTAATATGTAAAACTTATAACCACAATAGTGTGCTGACATATAAAATGGAATAATCTTGAATAAACGTACTTGAGTATAAAATATTATATGATAAAAATTATAGGTAAGACGAATTGATACATATATGGTCAAGCTAGGGTGTATACATGTTGTCCATGATCTGATAGACTATAAAAGTGGACTAAAAACTTAACTAAGAACAAGTGTTAACCTTTGGATGTAATTAAAGTAGTCATCTTATTATAGTACTCATAGATGCTTAGTATTGCTCAAATGTTTGTGTATTGATATGAATATCTATGATATGGTATGGAAGCTACTCACAGCAAACAATAACAAGGTATGCCATTTAGAACTATTAATGAAATAGATAAATGCAATATCTATTGTTGAAGTCTATATATGCTTTGATGAGTAGTCTGATTCAATATGTGAACAAGTATGAATAGCCAAAGCATGTATTGCTATGATTTAAGCTGCATATATATGTATATGTGTATGCGGGCATGCACAATGCTAATTGTGAAAGATTACATGTTGTTATTGTTTGCACAAACATGTAACTATTATGACATGAATGAATGGAAGCTGATGTAACTATATGATCATATGATAGCATCCATGTGTAATGGAGCCTAAAGCTCAACATTAATGTGTGATATGAATGATATGCATTCTTTTATGAAATGTGGCTTTCAGCCAAATGATGTATTAAGTAAAAAATAATATGTTAAATCAAAGATGTTCTTAAATTGGTTAAGCCAATGGGTTTTAGTTCAGTTATGGATTAGATAGGCATGCCTAAAGGCATATAGTTGCAACTACCATAATTGATATCTTTTGGGTCTTGTTACTTATTGGAACCATTGTTTGGCCCCATTTGGGTCTATTATTTATTCTTTGATGGAGCCATTGTTTGGCCCCATTTAGGTCTATTATTTGATATCTTCAGATATCCATTGTTTGATACCTCGGGTATCCATCGCTCCCGTTATCCATGACTGGTGTCTAGCAAGTGTACTAGATCGGCTAGTAATACAGGGAAATATAGATTAAGTCCCTAAATATCGTACCCAAGGGAACATGGATTGCTAAGAATAATATATATGTATGAATTAAATTAATTCGAGATTATTTTCCAAATGTTTTTGATTTAAAAGCAAAAATTAAACAAAATAAACAATGAAACAAAACAAATGCTAAAAATAAATTAACATGAATTAAAAACAAAACAATAATTGAAATTCTCTTGCTAAAGAAACTATCCACCTTAACTTTCATTGTTTGACTTAAATTCAAAAGGAACACCAGTGATTATGAAGAATTCAGATAAATAAAACCAGATAACTTTACTCAAGATTATCATTCCAAGCATTGAAATTCTCTTATTCAGAACAATTCAACACTAAGCATAAAAGTCTGAATTAATCCTCATAGATGTCTATTAAAGCCTTTTTCAAGAGATTTAACTTTCACCTATTCTTAGTTCTTCCTTTCTTAGTATTAACCAATAAAATTAACACATAATTATCTCATATTTCAAATAATAATCATGCATAAATATTAAAGAGTTAACCCAAGAACATGCAAATCATTAACTATGTCAAAACAAATTTTTAGTTATTTATTCAATAAACCAATAATCAATCTCAACACAATCAAAGATAAGAATATGCTTAAAACCAAGAAATAATCAACCAATATTGAAATTAAGCTCAAAATAAAGTCATAAAAATTAAAATATAAGATTTCAAGAATCCATTAGCAAAAGAAGAAAAACTACTTCCTAAACATATTTAAAAACTAAAACAAAGCTGAAAAGAAAAATAAAAATTGAAAAACTGAAAAAACAAAGTAAAACTAAAACTAAAGAACTCTACTAGTTCTTCTAATTGGTTCCTCTAATTCCCTGATTGATCCTCTCTCTTTGGTATTTAGAGTTATCTATTTATAGGCAAAATATGTTGTAGAAGCCTCCTAAAATTCCTCAATTGGAGTAGGAAGAGAATCCTTCTTGAATTGGAAAAATCTCAAATCCTTAGCTTCATGGAACACACAACACGTGGCCATGTGTTTTTCTTTGTAAATCCACACGTGGCCATGTATTGTTCTTTGAAGAAAATCACGTGGTCATGGGTTTCCTTTGGCTTTTCTTCAAGTGGTCATGTCTTTTCATGTTTCTTTCTTCACGTGGCCATGTCTTCTTCTTCATTCATTTTCACGTGGCCATGCATCGAACTTCTGGACCTCACGATCACTAATTAACATGAATTTTCTAAATTCACAGTTTTGGTTCAAATCTTCTTGCCTTTTTATAATTAAGTCATTTCTCTTGTAAAATAATCCTGAAATACACCAAAATTTACAATTAACTTCAAAAATATAAAATTAACCAATTAAACTCAAATCTAACCTAATTAACACAAAATTAACTCAATTAAACACCTAAAAACATACTAAAAACACTATATAAATCACCATTATCAATCCACTCTTTAAACTAGTACTTAGGTAAGCTAGTAAAGATAATAAAAGTGTGCATAAAATAAAGAAATACGTGCATCGATTGCTTCACTTCTATAATGTACGCATGATGAATAGAGCATTGTATTGTTTTGTGTTAAGTTCCTTTTTACTATAAACTATCTTTATGAAATGAAATGTGTTGTTCAATATGACATGATTGTAAAATATGTTAAAGTTATGTGAACTGAGGAATACATAATAATCTTCATGAATGTGAAAGTTATGAAATGTTTGCATGTGGTAGGGAGACTTTATCGGTTAATCAAGATGTGTCATACCTATTCTTTGAATTGGCATGCAAATCTGTTAGTAAGTATATAAACATTTGCACATATATGTACATATGTATAACTCTGACATAAACCAAAGTGTAATGCATGAGGTGAAATGATGTCGTATAATGTTTTGTTGGCCATGCTAAGATAGCCCTGAGGGAATCATGATTATGAACTTGTAATTATAATTGAATGATATATATATAAGTGTGAAGTAAAAATGCCTAATAATATCTAATATTGATGTTGCATGACCTGAGCACTCCCTTGAGCTTTGATTTAATATTGAATGTAAATCATGTGTAACTAATATAAGGGAATGCTTTAAACTGAAGTGTTATCCTATCTAAAGCTTGATGTCGAGAGCTTACGAATAAAAAGATGTTGAGGTGTGTAAATTATACTAGTTTAATAGAAAGAAGAGATGATGATGATAGCGTAATTGATAAGTTCGGTTATAAGATGATTTAAGCAGTGCTCTAGACTTTAGTAAAGATGGTAGTTATGGTTAAGGTTAAGAATTCCCCAATATATACATTATGGAATGATTAATATTGTAGACCCATATGTTATTTTATGTTATTGTGATTGTTGTATATGATATGAGAAAAAAAATTAAAAGCGATTGTCTATAGAGTTTTGTTCCCCACTAAACTTTATAACTTAGCATGGGTTTGTTTATTTGTGTAGGTTTTAGGATAAGCTCCAGTGGATCAATAGCTATAGTGGCTAGTTAACCCTTGAAGAGAGGATCTGCCATATTACAGTTGTCTGAGGATTTTAATTTATTATTGGCCACTTATGTTAGGCCTTCTTATTTATAAGTTTGATTTAATTTATTAGGGCATGTAATTATGAACTATGTTATTATTATTTCTACCTGATCTCTATTAGGTATGATGATGATTGATGATTATCCATGGTTAGTGGATTAGGGTGTTACATTTTAAAAGCATAAAAAATGCGTACTCACATCGTATCCTCAATTATTTGATCCTTGGAACCTCATTTCAAAAGTACTATTTGCATATTAAAATATTCTCAAGCCACTTCATCATAGCAGGTCGAGAAATAAATAAGAAAGTTAGGTCGAATCACAAGTGGAGCACCTACCTAACCCACTTCTTCAGAGCAGGTCGGGAAAAGGTGTGATATCACTTGCCACATGCCATGACAACTTAATCAAGTATGGAGCCCCCAGACTTATAAATCCATATCCCTTCCTTTAGATTTTTGATGTGGGATATGGGAAATACATATTTTTTTTCTTTATCTTTATGTTTTTGCTACAACTTTCTCTTTTGAGAACTTTTTGGAAAAGATCATTTCTAATGAGAATAAAACGCTAAGGAGTGACAGTTGCTGCCATAAATCCTAAAAATATTAAATAAAGTTAGATAATACATTAGAATAATATAATATACAAAAAAAATAAAATGATTTTTATAGAGCATAACTTAAAACTACTCAATGAAACTAAGTATACCTTTATAACAAGATTTAACAAACCTAACATCATCCATTGTAGTGATATGCTCCATTTTAACCTTCAATCATGAAAGTTTTTAGATTATAGGTTGTAAAACAACAACAATAAAAACTTTTTTATGATTAAATACATCAACATTAGGATCTACAATCTCACCCTGAACCTAGGGAAAGAATCATGCATTTATGTGAAGTTAATTACAAATCTAGTAGTCCTTGTATGGGTGAAATAAAAAAAAACAAACGCATTCCATTTGTTAGAGATTATGCCCTAGAGCCCATGTAAAAGGGATGTATTTCATATGTATGAACTAATATTCTTAATAAAATGCATCATTCATCTATTAATGCTATGTTTAAATACATGAGTTTGTAAATATTAAATTAATAAATGAAGTCCTAGATATTATAAACACAGTACAAAGGCAATCATGAAAGTATTCATGATGTGAGATGTCTATTGCATGCAAATGTGTTAATATCTAAATATCCCTAGTCATATAATTAATAAGATAGGACATTGTTAATTTGGATAGACTAGCAAATATTATGCTTCTTGAATGGTTCAAGCAGTGGTTCTCATAATTGTGATTATGGAAGATAATCAAAGCTAACATATGGATGCTTGTTAGAAAAACAAGTTCATTGGAGACCTACAAAGAGAATCCTCACATGGATATTAAATCTATGTCAGTGAGGAATCTCTTTATAGCAGTTGTACAAGTATTCTTAGACTTGAGATCACTAAAGTTATCTTAAGTAGCAAATGGTATACTTTGACTCCATAACTAATTACTTCCAACTGGGGGTGAACATAGTTAGGAGATTGGATATATCATGACCTACTTGAAGATAGTTGAGTGATTGACAAAGGATTCACCATCCTAGATTTACTAAGGGAAGTTATCTCGCATGATTCTATAATTGCCTTGTTCAAATAATCTCTCACCAGAGTAATATGCCAAGATGGATAGGGATCCATGAAGAGCATTTTGGGAACAATGGTAAAATTAATAGAATATACATAATTAGATTTATATGAGTTGACAGAAATCCATACTCAAAATCTAATTGAGATAAGATTGGTGAAAGGAGTAATTCCACGGTAACTATTTCTATGGAAGGGTATAGTCAAACCACTTAACTTTTATGACATTTGGGTAGTCATGATGCTTAGATAGAGGCTACTTATGATTTTTATAATAGTGTATCATAAATATCAATATGGATTGATAAAACGATTTAAAGAAGTTTAAATCATGTAAGTTTTGAATATATCTCATAATTACATATTATATTGTCAATATGGACAGGAACCCAATAGGTCACACACATATAGAGTAAAGGATAAAATAGTAAAATGACATGGATAATAATATTTGATATTATTATGGGAGAAGAGAAATGAATAAGAGAATAATTAATTAAAGAGTTTAATTAATTATGATAAAGTAGAATTGTTCGTAGAACTTTTTAGAAATATTATGTAAAATGGACCTAATTTAAATATTGTATTTAATAATTAATTATTATTATTTGACTATAAGTGTTATAGGGATGATATGATAACCAAAGAATTAATTTTTGCGCAGAAACACTTAAGAGGAAGGGTTTCACGCCAACTTTAGATAGAAGGCCTTAGAGGCCTAATTCTTGGACCAAATGAAATTAAATATATTTCATAAGTGTTATAGAGCCTACATATTTAATTTGGATGGATTTTGAATTCATTTGGGTGATTAAATTCAAGTGTATGCATAAAGGGCCTAGTTTATGGGTTTTGTGCATGGTCTTTTGTGAAAGGACTTAAATTGGATTTAATTAAGCCCAAATAAATTATTAATTATTCCAAAAGCCCATTTAATATTTATCCAGAAATTTTAAAAAGCCCAATCCCATTATGAAGATGGATTTTTAACCTAACTATAAAAATTCAAGTGATGGGGATTTTAGGATTTAGTGAAAAATTAAGAGAAAATAAATTCTCTCTCTCAAAACCCTAGCCGCCACTCCCTTGCTACCATCAAAGGGAATTCAGCCAGCCTTGTGGTTTCTCCATTCTTGGTTCATTTATTCCTTCTCTAGTGTGGATTACTAATTGGAGGTGTTCAACTTTGGACATTGTGGTTTGTAACAACCCGGTGAGAAGGAAAATCAACTGTTCAACAAAAATCAAAGGTGATTTTTCTCATTCTCATTAATATTTATATTGTAAATTCATGACAAGATCAGATCTATTGGTTAAAAAAATTTTAAATTCCGCTTATGTATGTGATGCATGTAACCGATAATTCCCAACATGGTATCAGAGCCAGGTTTTGCCATGAATCTACAATTCTATATTTTGAGACATAGTTTTTATTTTTGAGTTATTTATTTTATGAAATTTAAAATATCATATTTGATTGTTCATGAATTAGAAATATTGATTTCTTGATGTATGTGATCAAATATCGAAAATGAAAAATCAAAACGATTCATTTGAGAAAAGAATCATGGTTTTGGTGTGCAGGGTTTCTATTTTTCAATAAATGTTTTAGGGGCTGTTCTAAATTAAATTTTTATTGATCCACTCTAAAATTATTTTGATGATAATTTATGTTTTTAATATTTGATGTTAAGCCATAGGATTAAACAAAATTAACATCGAATAAGTTTTGCATGAAAACTAGTTTAGTCAAAAAATTAGATAAATTGGTGTTCTTGGTGAGTTAATATTTAGAACGATTTTTAATCTTCTAAATCTGATATATTAATGTGTTTTTAATTAATTTGATTAATTAAAATAGGCC
Source organism: Excoecaria agallocha (assembly GCA_037975025.1). NCBI lineage: Eukaryota > Viridiplantae > Streptophyta > Magnoliopsida > Malpighiales > Euphorbiaceae > Excoecaria > Excoecaria agallocha. The sequence continues at coordinate 3,972,700 of CM075808.1, read as the reverse complement.
TTGAATTAATTGGATTAATTTTAATTCATTAAAACCACTTAATAGGTTTAATTATATTTACGGACTTGATTTAAATTAGTGAATGACTTGGTGGGCCCAAGGAAGTAATTTAAATTAAATATTATAACCTATAATTAAGTTTATTAATGGATTTTAAGGGCTGAAGTGGGATTGGCTCATTCCAAAAGCCCTAAATGGTCCAATAGACACAAAACTAGTTTGTGTGTGAACACATTTTAGGGTTTAAATTTGTGGGTTTCGGCCTACCCTTTGTTTTAAGCACAAAATTGATTTTTATAATTAGTTAATATGATTTATTAATTAAATAATTAATTAATAATTAATTAATAATCAGTTGGATTGAAAATTAAGATAAAAACACATGCATGCAAAAAGGTTTCCTAAAATGAAAGTTTCCAAAATGGAAAAAGTTTTCTAATTTGATCACATTATTAAAATAACTCAAAGTTTGTTTCAAGAGTTGAAACATAGTATGTATTCCATTATATGTTTTACTTTATGCATTAGAAATGCATATAAGGGTGTACGATTGGCATGATGGATAGTTATAGACAAGGCCCAATGTGATTGAGCATAATGCATGTTTCGGCCCAATGAGGACTTTCATGTCCCGACCACTTGCTTTTGGTTTGTATTTCTTTTTCAAATTGTAATATATAATTAGATTACTTAGATTAGAATTAGAGATATAGATGGAGACCACTATCAAGGAGCAAGATGGGCTGGATGGAGATCTAACAAGATTGAAGATACTGTAATTATTTTTTTTACTTTTGGCTCGGGTAAATCAATATAGTAAAGTCCATAACTATACCATATTTGTATGCTTATATTTATGTGATAGATATAGGATGCATACCAATGTATGCCAACCATGTATGATGAAACTTAATTAACTAAAATCCCTCAAACAAAACTACGGTATATAAGCCTTCCATTAATTGGAGGAGAATCAGAGTTCTTTATAATGTGGGTTGTTGACCACAGTCAAGCTCACATTATATCGAATATGTTCGAATCTAATTAAATGGGTCATCTTAGCTAGCCTATTAGCTTGTTGACCACAGTTAAGGCTAATGGTTCTAGAGGCAATATTAGGGAATGCATATATGATATGCATGTATCAAGAGTTGATAACCTAATGATCCAATAATTGTGTAGAGACAGAGCTGGTATAGAGATACCTACCTTTCAAGGGTATGCAGTTTGGCTTGTTGACCACAATTAAGGTCAAATTACATATCAAGGATTGGATATTAGCCCACTAAGAAAAACCATTGGGTTTTCTCGAATTATATAGTGAGGGCTATTAATTCGCAATAAAATAGTGGGAGTAAATTGATTAATTAAAGACCTAATTAATGCATACATATATATGAACATACTCTCATATGTTTTTTTTTACATCTAGGTCATCATCATAAGGACATCAAACATCAACATACGATCAATCATGGATAACAAGCTGGTTGGTAGCAACTATTATGATTGGATTAGATAAGTGAGAATTGTTCTCAGAGCTGAAAAGATCCATTGTGTCTTGAATAAAGATCCACCACCACTTTCATCAGATGATTCCATTGATGAGATCAAGGGCACTTATCAAAAATACGTGGAGGATAGTGAAGTAGCGATATGTCTGATGCTGGGTGCTATGTCCTCAGAGCTTTAGAAGCAACATGAGATGATGAATGCTAGAACCATCATTTTGCATCTAGAGGAGCTTGATTCTTCTCAGGCTAGAACTGAGTAATATGAGATTGCTCGAGCTCTATTTAGCTGCAAAATGGTGGAAGGCACTTCGGCTTCTACTCATGTATTAAAGATGTATGGGTATATTGAGCATTTGAGTAGACTTGGCTATGTAATGGATAATGATCTATAAATAGATTTAATCTTGTACTAGTTGGCTCCAAGTTATGCAACTTTTGTGCTTAACTTCAACATGACCAAGATCTAAGTAACCATTCCTGAGTTAATCAACATGCTCAAAACAGCTAATGGATCCTTCAAGAAGGATTCAAAAAGTGTCATGATTGTCACTTCTGCTAAAGGCAAGAAGCAAAAGAAGAGGAAGATGACCAACGCACAGCCAAAGCATGGTGGGGTTTCTAAGAAGAAGGTTTCCAAGAAGGAGAATCCCAAAGGAACTTGCTTCCATTATGGAAAGGATGGTCATTGGAAGTGTAACTACAAGGCCTATCTAGATTCTCTCAATGAGAAAAAGCAAGCTGATGCTTTTACTTCAGGTATTCATATGATTGAAATTAATACTTATTCTATTACTTCAAAACAATATTAGGTATTAGATACCAGATCTGTATCTCATTTGTGTAATGATCTACAAGGGCTTAAAAGCAATAGAAGAGTTGGAAAGGCAGAAATATGTCTACAGTCAGCTATTGGACAAAACATCTCTACAACAGTTGTGGGGACTTAGCATTTACCTCTTATAAGTGGATTAATACTGGAATTAAATAATTTTTATTATGTTCCAGCTTTATCAAAAAATATTATATTCTAGCTAACATGTGGATGATTGTTAGAAGAACAAGTTCATTGGAGACTAGCGAAGAGAATCCTCACATGGATATTAAATCTATGTCAGTGAGGAATCTCTTCATAGTGGTTGTGCAAGTGTCCTCAAACTTGAGGTCACCAAAGTTATCTTAAGTAGCAAGTGGTATACTTTGACTCCATAACTGATTACTTCAAACTGGGGGTGAACATAGTTAGGAGGTTGGGTATATCATGACCTACTTAAAGATAGTTGAGTGACTGACAAAGGATTCACCATCCCAGATTTATTAAGGGAAGTTATCTCGCATGATTTTATAATGGCCTTGTTCAGAGAATCTCTGGCTAGAGTAATATACCAAGATGGATAGGGATCCATGAAGGGCATTTTGGGAATAATGGTTAAATTAATAGAACATACATAATTATATTTATATGAGTTGATAGAAACCCATACTTAGAATCTAATTGATATAAGAGTGGTGAAAGGAGTAATTGCACGGTAACTATTTCTATGGAAGGGTATAGTCAAACCACTTGACTTTCCTGACATTTGGATAGTCATGATACCTAGCAAGAGGCCCCTCATGATTTGTATAATAGTATATCATAAATATCAATAGGGATTGATAAAATGATTTAAAGAAGTTTAAATCATGTGAGCTTTGAATAGAACTCATAATTATATATTATACTGCCAATATGGATAGGAACCCAATAGGTCACACATATATAGAGTAAAGGATAAAATAGTAAAATGACAAGGATAATAATATTTGATATTATTATGGGAGAAGAGAAATGAATAAGAGAATAATTAATTAAAGAGTTTAATTAATTATGATCAAGTAGAATTGTTCGCAGAACTTTTTAGAAATGTTCTGTAAAATGGACCTAATTGAAATATTGTATTTCATAATTAATTATTATTATTAGACTATAAGTGTTATGTGGCTGATATAATAATTAATAGATCCATTAAAGAAATTATAGAGGCCTAAAGAATTAATTTTGGCGCAGAAACCCTTCAGAGGAAGGGTTTCATGCCAACTTCAGATAGAAGGCCTTAAAAATGGTAGGAAAAGTTCCATATGATCCATTAACGTTTTGCATGTCAAATATTAACCCCTCTTAATTCTTGCTCTAATGAAAATCATCGGCTACCTACTCATATATTTATAAATTACCCTAACTTATCTTTCTTTGCTTTTAAATTTACCCCACATATGCTGTCTTTACAAAATGACCCCCAAATTTGATTTTTTACTTTAATAATATCTTTAAAGATTTTAAAACCAAATAATTCACATTCAAATCCTAAAATAAAATAAAATTATCACTTGCCCCATAACTCTATTCTAAAATTCATATATTTAATTTGGTCTTAATCAAATATAAGTTAATTAAATCATGCATTTTCAACTAGGGTCATAATTAGGATCTTACATTTAATATACATGAAAAACATAGTTAGAAAGAGTTTTATAAATTAATTGAAAATATACACATGTGGACTAGTATAAGCTGAATGGTATGCCATGTGATTATTATTGAATATGTGATGGAAATGATGAAATAATGTGAAATATATGCAAATTAGACTTTGAAGACATGATGAGAATTAAAAATAATATGGGATGAATTATGGAAGACATGTGGTTATATATAGCCAAATGGTATATGGAATTAGATTAATGTGATTATAATGCTTACATGATAGATGAGTGGAAAATGATGTGTATGATATAAATTTAGTTGATATATAATGTGAAAATGTGAGGAAAGTGAAATCAATGGTTATGTCATATGATTGATATGAAAATAGTTTTGCCCTTTGTTTTTAAAAGTGAAACCAAAGGTATATTATATAATTGGATAGCTTAGGGACATTTACCATAGTAACTAGTCATGACAATTTATAATAATGGATCAAAGCAGTCTCACACCATAAAAATGAGAAAGAGTGAGAAAGATGAGCAAAAGAGGAAAGAGAAATGGGTAATATGCAGATTTAGACTTGTGGGGTCCATAGCCTGTATATCCGATTCGAGGGTTTTGTTTTCTTATATACTACTTGTAAGGACTACACTAACATTTTTTTATTCCTATTACTTATTATAGTACCTTTTATACAATAATGCCTAGCATAACTCACTTATTCCCATGTCATATAATTCACTATAAATCATAGTCATAATCTTGCATAGAAATGGGCCATATAAGTCTAAGTGGTTAATACATCATAGCTATAATTGAGTTATTATTTATTTATCTTTTTACACTATACCTTCATTACATCATTTTTCCAAAATAAGAAATGTATGATATGAACTTGAAAAGCTTATAAATATTGTGTTTTTATGTGTAGTTTTGTTGAGTATAGTGTTCAATGTTTTGGTATTTTATGTGTATTTTGTTGCTTTTATGTGTTTTGTATCTTTGTGGGTGTTTTATTTGTTTTATTGGAGTAAGGGAATGGATTGGAGCTTAAAGGACATCATTTGGAGAAAAAGGAGAAAAGCTAGGGCTACAAACGCTATTATCACAAGGGCGATAATGGCTAGGGGTCGCGACAGCATACGAAGGAGAGCCAACCCAGCAGAAGTGAGGAAATTACAAGCCAATCTTGGGCATGTCATGTCGCGAGCATTGGTTGCGAGCTCGATAAGAGGCAGTTGATGAGGAAGTTGATCGTTAAAAGTTATGTCTTTTACCAAGTCTTACAATCTTTTGGAAGAGGCATTTGAAGGGACATCTCTCTTTAGAGATGTATATATATATTACTCTAAACAGAATTGAGAAAATAATGATTAGATTCGATTTTGTAACTTTAAGAACAAAAGTTTAGTATTTTAATATTTAGTTTAATTTTTATAATTTGAAGAGAAGGCAAACAAGGAAGAAGATACATTTGGTGAATTGAAAAAGGGTTGAGAGATCCCCTTCTTTTATTTCTAATTTTACTTTCTCTTTGTAATCTTTCAATGAATTTAACTTGGCACTTGAATTATATGAATGATTTATCTATTTTCCATTTACATTATTAGTCTTTGAACGTACAATTTCTATTAGTATAATTTACATTTTAATTATAAGTTAAAAGAGGATTGAGAGGTTCACTTTAACTTACATCTAATAGGAAATTCATTATCAAAGCATAGTTTGATAGATCACATGTGGAGATAATTGCTATAAGTTGGTGAATAATTTTAAAATGTGTAATTAGAATCAACTAGTTCATTAATGAGAGTTAAGAATTAGCATTTTAATTGCATATTTTAGGCATTCTAATTCATGTCAAGAGAGTGGATTAGAAATATATTCCAACTTGGCTTACTGATGAGATTATAAATATTAATTGAAGTGATGGTCTTAAATGCATGATTATTAGCTTTTCATTACATAAATGGTCTTCTTTGATTATCATGAATTAAGATTAAATTAGTTTACACAATATAGTAGTTTATAATTGATTTCCATTTATGAACATTGTAAACAAGATTAAAATTAAGTAGTAATAATGAGTAATTTCAATTAGCATTCCTCGTGGGATCGACATCTAAAGTATTATAATTGGTACACCATATACTTGTGATATTAATGCTTATAGAAAAAGAATAACAATGTACAATGATAAAAATAACCAAAAAGACTACAATAACTTTATATTTTCAATTTCCCTAGCCAATGTTAGCTTTACTGCTGTTGACCTTGTCGCTATTGCAAAGGCTTATCTTGTGTACCTATAACGATAAACCACCCATAATAAGTTATGCAACTTAGTGGGAAATATTAGATATGTGAACAACCACTCACAGTTGTCATCCTCAAGTACACAACATGCAATAATAATAATATCAAGATGCAATTATATCATTAAATAATATATCATATTTAATCGTGTAACATTTATGTATAATTGATTAGTCATAATTAGCCAGTCATCCTTTATCATCAAGCATATAATGTTCATCATAACCTATGAAATGCCTAAAGTTATATGGGTGTGGATAATAGGTGTTGTGGATACCCATAGATATCGAGCATATAAATACAAGAAGGTATTAAACCTATGGACAAAAATAGGGTAAAAATTGTGGCCCCATATTGGGATATATTGTGGACCCCAATGGGGTCAAACTATGGAAGTTATAACTATAATCTTATAAGCAAACCTATATATCCACCATGAAGTTCTATATGCAAGCAATGTTCATATTTATGTATCATTCCATTCATAGTACACAACTCATTATATACCATAATTATGGATGCAATTGTTCAAACACTGTAACAATTTTCTTTAACTATCATGCCATAACCATATTCATAAGTGCACAACTATCATAGTATAATTATATTTATGCACCAAATACTATAACTTTACTCTTGTATTTCATTATACATTTCACATGTTTAATGTCATACATTACTATAAATTATATGTTTGAAATTGTCTAAAGGTACTTAGATAGGGGTAGTTATGCTTAGGTATCCATGTAAGACTTAAAAATCATGTTTAAGTTGGAAGAGGGAAGGGTCACAATAAGTACCTAATAGCTGTTGATTGTGACACAGTAATCACTTTGATTTCTAATTGAAGTTGGACTACCTTACGGTCAGTATTAAAGGGTGCTGACCGTGACCTAAGGTTGTGAAAAGGAGTAACGGTCAGTATCCAATAGTCGCTAACCATTTCATAGGTGTCTTTTGGCTTCTAGATTGAAATTTGACCATGTCACGATCAGCATAAAGTTCCTGCTGATCATGAGGTCTATTCTGCTTAGAGGTATATTTTCAATCTCGATTTATATGCACTTTTAAACCTAAATAAGGTATTTTTTGACATAGTAGTCTTCTATAAAGTTATTCCTCTACATTTATAGTTCCCAAAACATTACAAATCATCTTAATTAGACATGTTAACTTCAAGATATTCAATAAACAACAAAGACTGCTCCCATTGATAGGGCTATAGCCACAAGTATAATTTAAGTCCATTCATCATCATCATACAAGGATATTCAAATCCTATGCTTTTCACATGAAATATAGGTCTATAAGTTCAATTTTTATAAAAACTAGAATCACTCAATTTTCATCACTCTAGCTCAAGATATAGCCAAAATAGTCTGTTAGGCCCAATGAACCCTAAGATAGATTTTAGTGATCTCAAAGATTTCTTTGCTAATTCGGTTCCCACAACAATTTATAACTATAATCATAATAATACTTCATTATAACCTCTATTACAACATTTAATATTCCATATAAATATCAATTCACATATATGTAATGAAAGGTTCCCTTACCTTATAACAACCCAAAACCTTCTTCAACCTTGTTGAACTTCTTTCCCTTTTTTTGTGCTCCCTTCTCCTTTTATATAGAAAATATTGTAAATATAAGCATGTGTATATCTTCCTTTGATTACATTGTCAACATACATACCAAAAATAGGAGAAGAAGAGTAGGTGTTTACTTTAAATCTTAACTATTAACTCTTTCTCTATCAAAAAACCAAGTTAGAGTTTGTAGGAAAATTTAATGGGTTATTTAAGGGTTAGAATGGCAAAGATTCTAGCCTTAAGTGGCCAGCTAAGCCACCTTAAATACCCCCACTTTCTCTTTATAATTCAAGAGATTTTTTAAAAAGACTAGGTGCCTCAATCCTATTGGTCCACTTTGATGGCTTTTATTACTTGCACTTAGCTCTCTAGTTTTCCTAAATTTCTATTTTTACCACAAAATTTACACTCTCACTTTTCAATTAAGTCCTTAGTTCCATATTTTCCCTCAAATTATGGTCATATAATTTAAGGTAAAAAGACCATTTTGCCACTTTCTTTACAAGCAATTCCTTTTATGCCCTTACTAACACTAACATTAATTAAACATGCATATATATATTATATTATCATTTAGACACATTCAATAAATATTGCTTAGTAATCCTTCTAAGGTACAAATAGGGGCCTCATAACTTTCTTCTACTTAAAGAATTTCATCCTCAAAATTCGTACCTATTTTGAATAGTTATAGGTACTGTACTTGCAATTGCTTGACTTTCCTGGCTAAGATTCCCTTCGATTTTTCATTATAGGTATAATTAGATTTAACTTGTATATCTTGTACTAGCTCAAATTGATATCACCAAAGATAGAGATATGGAAAACATTATATAACTTTGATAATTGCAATGGGAGATCCAATCTATAAGCTACAAGCCCAACCTATTCCATAATCTTATTAGGGCCTATAAATCTTACACTGAGTTTTCCTTTCTTTCTAAAATGTAACACATTTCTCTATAGGGATACCTTTAAGAACACTTTATATCTAACTTGATACTTGATGTTTTTCCTTTTAAAATTTGCATATAACTTCTATCGATTGCTTGCTTATTTCAACCTTTGGTTGATAATCTGGATCTTTTCCTTAGTATCCTTGATAATATTGGGATCTATTATTTTACTTAGCCAATTTTATCTAGCAAACAGGTGTTTTGCACTTTTGATAATATAATACTTTATAAGGTGGCATGCCAATGCTTGTTTGATAGCCATTGTTTTATGCAACTATAACTATATAGGCACGTCTATCTATCCACCATTAAGTTCTATATGCAGGCAATGTTCATATTTATGTATCATTCCATTCATAGTGCACAACTCATTATATAACATAATTATGGATGCAATTGTTCAAACACTATAACAAGGTTCTTTAACTATCATGGCATGACCATATTTAGAAGTGTACAACTATCATAGTACAATTATATTTATACACCAAATACAATAAATTTACTCTTGTATTTCATTATGTTTTTCACATGTTTAATGTGATACACTACTATAAATGTTATGTTTGAAATGGTTTAAAGGTACTTAAGGAGGGTTAGTTAGCTTAGGTATCCATGTGAGACTTAAAAATCATGTTTAAGTTAGAATAAGGGAGGGTCACAGTCAGTATGTAATAGCTGCTAATAGTGACATAGGCATTACTTTGGTTCTGTACTAAAGTAGGACTACCTCAATGTTAGTATTAAAGGGTGATGACCCTAAACTAAGGTTATAGAAAGGGGTCATGGTCAATACCCAATAGTTACTGACTATGACATAGGTTTCCTTTGGCTTCAAAATTAGCATAAAGTTCTAATTGATCGTGAAGTCTATTCTGCCTAATGGTAGATTTTCAATTTCATTTTATAGGCACTTTTAGACCTACAAAATGATTTTTTTAACATAGTGGTCTACTACAAAGTTATTCCTCTACATTTCTAGTTCTTAAAACATTAAAACAAATCCTAATCAGATATGCCAACCTTAAGATATTTAATAAATAACATAAAATACTCTTATTGATAGGGTAAGGGCTATAAGTAGGATTTAAGTCCATTTATCATCATCATATAAGGAGATATTATGATATCCCACATCAGTGAGAGAAGAGAATGAAGCATGCCTTATAAGGTTATACATACCTCTCCCTCGTATATACATTTTGGGTCAGTTGGTTCCCCAAAAGCAAAATCATATGGCCAAGAGAGCCGATGTGAGTTAGTTCTACCTAGGGTCCACCCAAAGTGGATAATATTTATAAGCTAGCAATATGGGATGTTACATATGGTATCAGAGCCAAGTGTTAAATTAGTGTACCAGTGAGGATGCTAGGTCCCCTAAATGAGATGTATTATGATATCCCACATTAGTTGGAGAGTAGAATAAAGCATACCTTATAAAGATATGGATATCTCTCCCTTGTAGATGCATTTTAGGTATGCTGGTTCCTCAAAAGAAAAACCATGCAGGTGTGAGAGCCGATGTGAGTTGGTTTAATCGAGGGTCCACCTAAAATAGATAATATCTGCAAGCTGGTGATCTAGGCTGTAATAGATTCAATTCTTGTGTTCTACACATGAAATATAGGTTTATAAGTTTAGTTTCTATAGCAACTAAAATCACTGAATTTACATCTCTCTAATTCAAGATATAGCCAAAATAGTTCGAGTAGGTCCAATGAACTCTAAGATATATTTTAGTGATCTCAAAGATTTCTTTGCCAATTCGGTTTCCATAACAATTTAGAACTAATATTCATAATAATACTTCATTATAACCTTTTTTACAGCATTCAACATTCCATATACATAGCCATTCGCATATATGTAATGAAAGGTTCCCTTACCTTATAACAAGCCAAAACCTTCTTCAACCTTGTTGAACTTCTTTCCCTTGTCCTCTGATCCCTTCTCCTTTAACTTAGGAAAGATTGTAAATATACGCATGTGTATATTTTCTTTTGATTCCATCCTCTATATACATACCAAAAAAAAAAAGAAGAGTACGTGTTTACCATAAGATCCTATCTACTAACTCTTTCTCTCTTGTTACTTGCACTTAGTGTTAGAGAGTATGCCCTAGAGCCCATGTAATAGGGATGTATTTCATATGTATGAACTCATTCTTAATAAAAGGCATAATTCAATTATTAAAGCTATGTTTAAATACATGAGTTTGTAAATCTTTAATTAATAAATAAATTCCAAGATATTATAAACACAGTGCAAAGGCAATCATGAACGTGTTCATGATGTGAGATGTCTATTGCATGCAAATATGATAATATCTAAATATCCCCAGTCGTAGAATTAATAAGATAGGGCATTGTTAATTTGGACAGACTAGCACATGTTATGCTTCATGAATAGTTCAAGTAATGGTTCGTATAATTGTGATTATAAAAGATTATCAAAGCTAACATATGGATGCTTGTTAGAAGAACGAGTTCATTAGAGACCTTTAAAGAGAATCCTTTTGCAAGTATCCTTAGACTTGAGATCACCAAGGTTATCTTAAGTTGTAAGTGATATACTTTGACTCTATAACTAATTACTTCTAAATGGGGGTGAACATAGTTAGGACGTTGGGTATATCATGACCTACTTGAAGATAGTTGAGTGATTGACAAAGGATTCACCATCCCAGATTTATTGAGGGAAGTTATCTCGTATGATTCTGTAATTGCCTTGTTTAGAGAATCTCTGGCCAGAGTAATATGCCAAGATGAATAAGGATCCATGAAGGCCATTTTGGAAACAATGGTCAAATTAATAAAACATACATAATTAGTTTTATATGAGTTGACAGAAATCCATACTCAGAATCTAATTGAGATAAGAGTGGTGAAAGGAGTAATTGCACGGTAATTGTTTCCATGGAAGGGTATACTCAAAAAACTTGAATTTCTTGACATTTGGATAGTCATGATGCCTAGCTAGAGGGCAGTTATGACTTTTATAATAGTGTATCATAAATATCAATAGGGATTGATTAAACGATTTAAAGAAGTTTAAATCATGTGAGATTTGAATAAAACTCATAATTAAATATTATACTGCCAATACGGATAGGAACCCAATAGGTCACACACATATAGAGTAAAGGATAAAATGGTAAAATGAAAAGGATAATAATATTTGATATTATTATGGAAGAGAGAAACGGATAAGAGAATAATTAATTAAAGAGTTTAATTAATTATGATCAAGTAGAATTGTTCGTAGAACTTTTTAGAAATATTCTGTAAAATGGACTTAATTGAAATATTGTATTTCATAATTAATTAGTATTGGACTATAAGTGTTATAGGGCTAATATAATAATTAATAAATCCATTGGAGAAATTAAAAAGGCCCAGAGAATTGGTTTTGGCACAGAAACCCTCTAGATTAAGGGTTACACACCAAACCCATATAGACGGCCTTAGAGGCTTTATTCTTAGACCAAAATAAATTAAATATATTTCATAAGTGTTATCGAGCCTACATATTTTATTTGGATGGATTTGAAATTAATTTTGGTGATTAAATCCAAGTGTATGCACAAAGGGTCTAGTTTGTGGGTTTTGTGCATAGTCTTTTGTCATATGATTTAAATTAGATTTAATTAAGCCCAAATAAATTATTAATAATTTCAAAAGCCCATTTAATATTTCTCCAAAAATTTTAAAGAGCCCAATCTCATTATGAAGTTGGATTTTTAAACTAACTATAAAAATCCAAGTGATAGGGATTTTAGGGTTAAGTGAACATTAAAAAAAAGAAATTCTCTCTTTGAAAAATCGTAGCTGCCACTCCCTTGCTAGCATCAAGGGGAATTCACCCAGCCCTTGTATTCCATCATTTTTGGTTCATTCAATCCTTCTCTAGTGTGGATTACTAATTGGAGGTGCTTAATTTTTAATATTGTGATTTGCGACAACCCGGTGAGAAGGAAAATCAATTGTTCAACAAAAATCAAAGGTGATTTTTCTTATTCTCATTAATATTTATATTGTAAATTTATGACAAGATCAAATATATTGATTAAAAATTTTAAATTTCACTTATGCATGTGATGCATGGAACCGATAATTCCCAACATGGTATCAAAGCCCAGGTTTTGCCATGAATCTACAATTTTATATTATTCGCGGAATAATTTTTCTTTTTATTTTTGAGTTATTTATTTCATAAACTTTAAAACAACAGGTTTGATTTTTCATGAATTAGAAATATTGATTTCTGGATGTATGTGATAAAATATATAAAATGAAAAATAAAAATTATTCTTTTGAGAAAAGAATCATTGTTTTTGGCGTGTATAAAGTTTTGGGGTTGTTCTAAATTAAATTTTTATTGATCCACTCTAAAATTATTTTGATGATAATTTATGTGTTTAATATGTGATATTAAGCCATAGGATCAAACCAAATTAAAATCGAACAAGTTTCGCATGAAAACTAGTTTAATCGAAAAGTTCGATAAAATGGTGTTCTTCGTGTATTCTTTGTGAGTTCATGTTTTGAACGATTTTTAATCTTCTAAATTTGATATATATGATATATTAATGTGTTTTTAATTAATTGGATTAATTACAATGGGCCTTGAATTAATTGGATTAATTTTAATTCATTAAAACCACTTAAATGGCTTAATTGTGTTTGCGAACTTGATTTAAATTAGTGAATGACATGGTGGCCCTAAGGAGCTGATTTAAATTAAATATTATAGACTTTAATTAATTTTATTAATGGGTTTTAGGGGCTGAAGTGGGTTTGGCTCATTCCAAAAGACCCAAATGGTCTAAAAGACACAAAACTAGTTTGTGTGTGAACACACTTTAGGGTTTAAATATGTGGGTTTTTGCCTACCCTTTGTTTGAAGCCCAAAATTGATTCTTTAATTATTTAATATGATTAATTAATTAAATAATCAATTAGTAATTAATTAATAATCAATTGGATTGATAATTAAGGCAATAACACATGCATGCAAAAGGGTTTTCTAAAATGAAAGTTTACAAAATAGAAAAAATTTCCTAATTCGATCACATTATTAAAATAAGTCAAAAGTAAGTTTTAAGAGTTGAAACATAGTATGTATTCCATTATATGGTTTTACTTTATACATTATAAATGCATATAAGGGTGTATGATTGGCATGATGGATAGTTATAGATAAAGGCCCAATGTGATTGAGCATAATGCATGTTTTGGCCCAATGAGGACTTTCATGTCCCGACCACTTGTTTTTGGTTTGTATTTATTTTTTAAATTATAATATGTAATTAGATTACTTAGATTATAATTAGAGATAGAAATGGAGACCACTATCAAGGAGCAAGATAGGCCGGAATGAGATCCAACAAGATTGAAGATAATGTAATTATTTTTCTTGTTTGAATCATGCATATTACCTAGGTTTGACCTTTTGATTTCCCTTTTGTCTTGGGGAGATCAATGTAGTAAAGTCCATAACTATAACATATTTGTATGCTTATATTTATGTGATAGATATAGGACACATACTAATGTATGCCAACCATGTATGATGAGACTTAATTAACTAAAATCCCTCAAACTAATACTAAGGTACATAAGCCTTCCATTAATTTGAGGGGAACCAGAGTTCCTTATAGTGTAGGTTGCTGACAACAGTCAAGCTTACATTATATCGAATATGTTCAAATCTAATTAAATGGGTTATCTTAGCTAACCCTTTAGCTTGTTGACCACAATCAAGGTTAATGGTTCTAGAGGCAAGATTAGGAAATGCATATATGATATGCATGTATCAAGAGTTAATAACCTAATGATCCAATAGTTATGTGGAGAAACAATTGGTATAGAGATACCTACCTTTCAAGGGTATAGAGTTTGGCTTGTTGACCATAGTCAAGGTCAAATTTCATATCAAGGATTGGATATTGACCTACTAAGAAAACCATCGAGTTTTCTCGAATTAAATAGTGATGGCTATTAATTCATAATAAAATAGTGGGAGTAAATGGATTAATTAAAGACCTAATTAATGCATCCATATATATGAACATACTTTCATATGTTTTCTTTTCACATCTAGGTCATCATTATGAGCACATTGAACATTAACATATGATTAATCTTGGATAACAAGCTGGTTGGCAGCAACTATTCTGACTGGATCAAGCAAGTGAGAATTGTTCTCAGAACTGAAAAAATCCATTATGTCTTGGATAAAGATCCACCACCACTTCCATGAGATGATGGCATTGATGAGATCAAGGGCACTTATCGATAATAAACATGGAGGATGGTGAATCAGTGGCATGTCTGATGTTGGGTGCTATGTCCTCAGAGCTTCAGAAGCAACATGAGATGATGGATGCTAGAACCATCATTTTGCATCTAGAGGAGCTTTATTCTTCTCAGGTTAGAACTGAGCAATATGAGATTGCTAGAGCTCTATTTAGCTGCAAAATGGTGGAAGGCACTTCGGCTGCTACTCATACATTAAAGATCTATGGGTATATTGAGCATTTTAGTAGACTTAGCTATTTAATGGATAATGATCTATACATAGATTTAATCTTGTACACATTGGCTCTAAGTTATGCACCTTTCGTGCTTAACTTCAATATGAAGAAGATCTAAATAACCATTCCTAAGTTAATCAACATGCTCAAAACAGTTGATGGATCCTTCAAAAAGGATTCAAAAAGTGTCATGGTTGTCACTTCTGCTAAAAGAAGTAGAAGAAGAAGATGATGACCAAGGTGCAGCCAAAGAATTGTGGGGTTTCTAATAAAACGGTTGCTAAGAAAAGGAATCCCAAAGGAACTTGCTTCCATTGTGGAAAAGATGATCATTAGAAGCGTAACTGGAAGGCTTATCTAGATTCTCCCAAGGAGAAGAAGCAAGCTGATGCTTCTACTTCAGGTATTCATATGATTGAAATTAATACTTATTCTATTGCTTCAAAACAATCTTGGGTATTAGATACTGATTATAGATCTCATTTGTGTAATGATCTACAGGGGCTTAAAAGTAGTAGAAGAGTTGGAAAGGCAAAAATATGTATACAGTCAGCTACTGGACAAAACATCTCTATAATAGTTGTGGGGACTTATTATTTTCCTTTTCCAAGTGGATTAATACTGGAATTAAATAATTGTTATTATGTTCCAGCTTTATCCAAAAGTATTATTTATTTCAGTTGTTTATTGAACGATTATGACATTTCTTTAAAAGACAAATATTGTTACATTTTTAAGAACAATATATTTTATGCTAAAGCTATCATTGAGAATGGTATATTTGTTCTTGATTTAATTAAAAAAGTGCATAATGTGGATACCAAGAGAATGAAACAAGATAATCTAAATACCTCATATTTATGGCATTGTCGTTTAGCCCATATAAATGAGAAACGCATGACCAAATTACACAAATCAGGTGATTTAGGGTCATTTGATTATAAATCATTTGATACATGTGAATCTTATTTATTAGGAAAAAATGACAAAAGCTCCCTTTATTAGTAAAGGAGAACGTCCTAAAATGGTTTTGGACTTAATACATTCAGATTTATGTGCTCTAATGACTACACATTCCAGAGGAGGTTACTCCTACTTCATTACTTTCATAGATGATTATTCTAGGTTTAGATATATCTATCTAATGAAATATAAATCAAAAGCAATTGAAAAGTTCAATGAATTCAGAAATGAAGTAGAGAAGCAATTTGGCAAGAGTATTAAGATACTTAGATCAGATCGAGGTGGAGAGTACTTAGGTTAAGAATTTCAAAATTATCTTAGAGACAATTGGATTTTATCTCAATGGACTCCACCATATATACCACAACATAATGGTGTATCTGAAAGGAGAAATTAAATACTATTAGATATGGTTCGATCCATGATGAGCCGAGCAGACTTGCCTAAGTCCTTTTGAGGATATGCACTAGAAACTGCTATTTATGTGTTAAACATAGTTCTTAGTAAATCAGTTGATGTTACTTCATATGAGATATGGAATAACAAGAAACCCACACTTTCTCATATTAAAGTATGGGGGTGTCCTACTTATGTGAAGAGGACATTATCAAACAAACTAGATGTTAAGTCTGACAAATGTTTATTTGTGGGATATCCAAAAAAACATTTGGATATTATTTCTATCATCCCTTAAAACAAAAGGTGTTTGTTTCAAGGCATGTTATCTTCTTGGAAAGAGAATTTCTCCTACGAGAGGATAGTGGGAGTCAAATTGAACTTGGTGAAGTTCAAGACCCACAAGATGAAGTAAATCAATCGATTGAACTCGAGACTAAATTTCATAATGATAAGATTATAGTTGAATATTATACACAAAATCCTAAAAGATCTGCTAGGATGCATTCTATCCCTGTGAGATACGGATTTCACATTGATTTAGATAGAGGCATAACTGTAGTAGAGGACAATGAGCCTACAAGCTATCAAGAAGTTTTGAATAGTTCATAACATGATTTATGGCTTAAGGTTATACAGTCTAAAATGGACTTCATGTATGAGAACAAAGTATGGACTTTAACTCAACCACCTAAAGGGATAAAACCCATAGGGTGGAAATGGGTCTTTAAAAAAAAGAAGGACATAGAGGGTAATACAGTTACTTTTAAAGTTCGCTTAGTAGCGAAAGGCTATCGTCAAAAAGAAGGTATTAACTACGATGAAACCCTTTCTCCTGTAGTGATGCTTAAGTCTATAAGAATACTTTTAGCCATTGCAGTTCATTATGATTATGAGATTTGGAAAATGGATATGAAGAAATCTTTCCTAAATGGAAATCTGACTAAGGATGTGTATATGACACAACCAAAAGGGTTCACATTAGGAGATGACAAAAAGGTATGCAAGCTTCAAAGATCCATTTATGGACTGAAGCAAGCCTCTAGGAGCTAGAACATACGATTCAATGAAATAATCAAAGAGTTTAGTTTCTCACATAATGAAGATGAACCTTGTATGTATAAAAGGGTCAGTGGGAATGCAATTGTCCTCTTAGTTCTATATGTGGATGACATATTAATCATGGGAAATGACATTTCTCTTCTCCAATCTGTTAAAATATGGTTATCTAAGCAATTCTCCATGAAAGACCTTGGAGAAGCATCCTATATTTTGGGAATAAGGATCTATAGAGATAAATCCAATAGGTTGTTAGGTCTTTCTCAAAGTACATATATAGATAAAGTATTGAAGAGGTTCAATATAGATCTCTCTAGGAAAGGGTTTATACCTATGCTGAATAGAAAACACCTTTCTAAGTCTATGTGTCCGCAGACACTAGAGGATAGAGAGAGTGCGAATAAAACACCATATGCATCTGTAATTGGTTCTATCATGTATGCTATGTTATGTACATGTCTAGATGTAGCATTTGCTTTGAGTGTCACAAGCAGATTCCAATCCAATTTTGAAGAGGAACACTCGGTAGTTGTCAAGAATATCCTTAAGTACTTAAGAAGGACTAAGGATATATTCTTGGTATATGGGGAGGCCAGTTTGGAAGTAAATGGTTATACGGATGCCAGATTCCAACCTGATAAACATGATTGCCAATCACAGTCTGGTTTTATGTTCATAATGGGAGGAGGGGCAGTTAATTGGAAGAGTTTCAAACAAGAAGTAACTATTAATTCCACAACAGAATTTGAGTACATTGCCTCTTCGGAAGCAGTCAAAGAAGTAGTCTGGATCAAAAAGTTCATATCTGAACTAGGAGTGGTGCCTAGCATTATTGATTCGATTCCTTTATATTATGACAATAATGGAACCATTACGCAAGCAAAGGAACCATGATATCATCAGCGATCCATGCATGTTCTCGGATACTACCATCTCATAATGGAAATAGTAGCTAGAAATGATGTGAAAATAGAAAGGGTCCACACAGATGATAATATGGTGAATTCCCTCACTAAAGCACTTTCCCAGATTAAGCACGATCACCATATATATAACATAGGTCTAAGACATATGAATGATTAGCTCTAATACTAGTGGGAGATTGTTAGAGAGTATACACTAGAGCCCATGTAATAGGAATGTATTTCATATGTATGAACTCATTTTCTTAATAAAAGGCACCATTCATTTATTAATGCTATATTTAAATACATAAGTTTGTAAATCTTAAATTAATAAATAAAGTCCTAGATATTACAAACACAGTGCAAAGGCAATCATGAAAGTGTTCATGATGTGACATGTCTATTGCATGCAAATGTGATAATATCTAAATATCCCTAGTCATAGAATTAACAAGATAAGACATTGTTAATTCGGACAGACTAGCACATGTTATATTTCTTAAATAGTTCAAGTAATGGTTCTCATAACTGTGATTATGGAAGATGATCAAAGCTAACATGTGGATGCTTGTTAGAAGAACAAGTTCATTGGAGACCTTCAAAGAGAATCCTCACATGGATATTAAATCTATGTCAGTGAGGAATCTCTTCATAATGGTTGTGTAAATATCCTTAGACTTGAGATCACCAAGGTTATCTTAAGTAGCAAGGGATATACTTTGACTCTATAACTGATTATTTCCAACTAGGGGTGAACATAGTTAGGAGGTTGGGTATATCATGACCTGCTTGAAGATAGTTGAGTGATTGACAAAGGATTCACCATCCCAGATTTATTGAGGGGAAGTTATATCGCATGATTCAATAATTGCCTTATTTAGAGAATTTATGGCCATAGTAATATGCCAAGATGGAAAGGGATCCCAGAAGGGCATTTTGGGAAAAATGGTTAAATTAATAGAATATACATAATTAGATTTACATGAGTTGACAGAAATTCGTACTTAGAATCTAATTGAGATAAGAGTGGTGAAAGGAGTAATTGCACGATAACCGTTTTTTATGGAAGGGTATAGTCAAACCACTCGACTTTCCTGACATTTGGATAGTCATGATGCCTAGCTAGAGGCCGCTCATGACTTGTATAATAGTGTATCATAAATATCAATAGGGATTGATAAAATGATTTAAAGAAGTTTAAATCATGTGAGTTTTGAATATAACTCATAATTACATATTATACTGCCAATATGAACAGGAACCCTATAGGTCACACACATATAGAGTAAAGGATAAAATGGTAAAATGACAAGGATAATAATATTTGATATTATTATGGAAGAAAGAAATGAATAAAAGAATAATTAATTAAAGAGTTTAATTAATTATGATCAAGTATAATTGTTCAGAGAACCTTTTAGAAATGTTCTGCAAAATGGACTAAATTTAAATATTGTATTTCATAATTAATTATTATTGGACTATAAGTGTTATAGAGCTGATATAATAATTAATAGATCCATTGGAGAAATTAAAAGAGGCCTAGAGAATTGGTTTTGGCGCAAAAACCCTCTAGAGGAATGGTTACACGCCAAACCAATATAAAAGGCCTTTGAGGCCTAATTTTAGGACCAAAACAAGTTAAATATATTTCATAAGTGTTATGAAGCCTATATATTTAATTTAGATGGATTTGGAATTAATTTTGATGATTAAATCCAAGTGTATGTACAAAGGGCCTAATTTATGGGTTTTATGCATAGTCTTTTGTGAAAGGATTTAAATTGGATTTAATTAATCCCAAATAAATTATTAATAATTCTAGAAGCCCATTTAATATTTCTCCAGCAATTTTAAAGAGCTCAATCCCATTATAAAGTTGGATTTTTAACCTAACTATAAAAATCCAAGTGATAGGGATTTTAGGGTTAAATGAACATTAAGAGAAAAGAATTCTCTCTCTTTTAAAAACCCTAGCCGCCACTCCCTTGCTAGCATCAAGGGAAATTCAGCCAGCCCGTGTGTTCCAACATTCTTGGTTCATTCAATCCTTCTCTAGTGTGGATTACTAATTAGATGTGCTCAATTTTCGACACTATGGTTTGCGACAACTCGGTGAGAAGGAAAATCAATTGTTCGACAAAAATCAAAGGTGATTTTTCTTATTCTTATTAATATTTATATTGTAAATTCATGGTAATATCAGATCTATTGGTTAAAAATTTTAAATTCCACTTATGTATGTGATGCATGGAATCGATAATTTCCAACACTTAACTCCCTAATTTCCCTAAATTTTATTTTTACCATAAATTTTATACTTTTACTTTCCAATTAAGCCTCCAATTTCATATTTTATTTCAATTTATGCTAAACTGACCATTTTCCCTTCTCTTTATAGATAATTCCTTTTAGGTCCCGACTAACACTAACCTTAATTAAACATGCATATATAGATCATATTATCATTTAAATACATTCAATAAGCATTGCTTAGTAATCCTCCTAGGGTACAATTAGGGACCTCACACTACTAAGGGTAAAACTAAAATATTGAAATTATGATAAAAATGAAAAGAAATGATAGATAATGAGTAAAGATAAATAAATAGTGTTAAATTGGAAGAAATATGATTAAATGGGTATTTAAGGGCAAAATGGTCAAAAGATAATGAAAATATAGTTAGAAGGGTTAAAACTTGAATCATGAAATATATTTGGTAAATAGAGGACAAAATTTTAATTTAGTGAAAAAGTTGTAAAAATAAAGATTAAAATGTAATTTTGGTAAAAGAAATAAATTTGAGGTTTAAACTGAAGAAAATGAAATTTTGGGGTAAAAATACGAAAATATGGTGGAAAATGCTAAAAGAGGGAAATCTAAAGGTAAATTGGTAATTATGGAAGAAATAAGGACATAAATATCATTTTGGTAAAAGAAAAGACCTAAAAGTCATTTTGGTAAAAGGAAGGACATAAATGTCATTTTGGCAAAAGATGAGGTCATAGATGTAATTTTGATAAATATATGAATATTAAGGGTAAAAATGTAATTTTACCAAAACTTTTAGGATAAAAGTGAGAGTTCAAGAAATACTGTAAATACGTGAAAATTAAGTAGTTAATTTGATTAATTTAAAAATAAATTAATTAAGTGAAACAAAATGTTGATGAATAAATTAAATAAGTGAGATTAATTATACTATGATAATTAAAAGTAGTATTTTTGTTATTTAAACTAAAAACTATGCAGTGTGGTGAAGTTTGTTCGATATGCATCCAACACTAGACTTTATGCTTAGTGCGCAATTATTTGCTGCATGCAGGGACAGGTATTCAAGATCAAAAATTCAAGACTGTGAAGGAATATAATTTTAAAATAGTGCTTAATATATTATATATGTATATTATTTTTGGGTTAAGATTATGTATATGTAATGAGTTATCACTCAAAAATATTATGGCATGTATATGTGCAGTTATTCGATGATATATGGATTGTAAATATTTGTGTACGTGATGTTATTGATGACTTGTACTTTAATGGGTGTGATGGCTTATAAAAGTGTTATGGTGTTGTCTAGAGTATTAAATTTAGATGTTGAATACTTGGAAATGTGTTTTTGAACCTTTGTAGGAGGGATAGGTTTATATTATAGCCATTATGCTACTGACATTTTCACAAAATGAATAGTGGTTTGACCAAAAGAATAGAAACTTTACTATGAAAATTTAATTTGGCACGTAAAGGATAAATGAAATAACATTGTACCTAATTTTAACTCAACAAGAGGTAATAATGGAAATAAATGTCCAATATGTAACTCAATCATGATTAAGTGATATTTTGATCCAGAAAAGTTTAGGGTATTACATTTGTGGTATTAGAGTATAATTTAGGCAGTCTTAAGATCGGATTATGTGATGCAAATTACATATACATGCCATAATTGAATGTTTATGCATAAGATGATGTTAAGAATTAATTGATACCTATCCCTTTTGTTTTATAGCTTAAAGAATGGTTTCCAACTTTAGAAGAGGCATTGAGATTGAGGAGGTGGCTGATAGCAGCTCCTTAGTAGATAGGGGGGACCAGATGGCTACTGGTGGATATAGACAACCTAAACCTACACCACCTCCAACTATAATAACAACTCCCCTACCACCTATAGCACTACCTCAACAAGATTTTATACATGTTATGATGAATCTTATCTATCAAAGAATACAAGCTCAATCAGCTCCATAGTCACAGTAACAACCTCCTCCACCTTCAGCTAAAAAGCATATTTTGGAAAATTTGAAAAAGCTAGAAGCCAAAGAATTTTATGGGAAAGAGTCGACATCTCCATCAAAAGTAGAGGAATGGTTGAATAAAATTAAGAGATTATTTGAGATTACCCACAACCCACTAAAAGAGATGCTAAAGGGTTGATAATTATGAATTAAATAATGTTTTTAGTGTGATTTTAGGTATTTAATTGAGTTAGTTTAGTGTTAATTTAGTTGAATTATAGTTTAATTGGTTGAATTTGTGTTTTAAGGTTTAATTTTAAGTTTTGGTATTTTTTAGGATCAAATTGGAGAAAAAATGACTAAATTGAAAGAAAATAAAAGTTTTGGGTGAATTTTATAGTTTTGGAAAACGTGGTAGAAAAGTTATGATGATTAGTCTAGAGACCTTCACTCAGCCGAGCAAGGAATTCAAGCGGCCAAGTATGAAGAACTTGCAAAACGAGACCAAATGATGGAAAATTGCTTAAGTATAGAAGATTGGTGCTTGGGGGTGCACAATCCTTCATTAAACTGTGCTTGGCCATGCATCCTTTTTTCCTCTTCCTCTATGCTTGGCCGTGCATGACCATGCCTAAATCTTTGCTTGGCCATGCATCACTCTTCTCCATTCCATGCATGGCAATTCACATATTTTCTTCTTCAACTACTTGGTCATGCACAAAGAAGCAACGTTTGACGTAACATCCAATTTCATAGAATCATTTTCTTGTTCTAATTTGAAAGCAACAAAGTGTAAAACTTCTTCTTTAGGCAGTAAACTTTAGCTATAAATAGGTGCTCAAAATAAAAAAACAAGGGACATCATCAGAGAATTTAGTAGTTAAACACAAATTTAGTTTACTTTTAGTTTTACATTTTTTTGTTCTAGTTTGAAAAGAACAAAAGCTTGGCGCAAAAAGTCTTATCTGGTTTTCTGTAAATTGTTGATCAAGGGAGCTTTTTAACTTTATGTTTTTGTTTCTTTTTCTTAATTTTACTTTAGTTTTTAATATGTTTAGTAAAAAGTTTTCTTTACTTTTGCTAATGGATACTTGAACCCATCTATTTTTATTGTTTTGACTTAAGTTGAGCTTTAATTTCAAATATCAATTGATTGTTTCTTAGTTTTAAGTGTATTCTTATCTTTTATTGTGCTGAGATTGATTGTTGATTTATTGGTTCAATAACTAAAAATTTGTTTAAACATAGTTGACGATTTGCATACTCTTGGATGAACTCTTTAGTGTCAATGCATGGTTGTTTTCAGGTTTTGAGGTAATTGTGTATTGAAATTATTGATTAATACTAAGAGAGGAAGAACTAAGAATAAACCGAAGTTGAATTTACTTACAAAAGAGTTAATGAATATTTAGGATGTTAAAGCTAGATTTTTATGCTAAGTGTTAGATTTGTCTATGAGTTTAATACTTGGAATGATATTCTTGTATAAAGATATCTGACTTTATTACTAGTTTTTCCATAATCACTAGTGTTCCTATTGAAATTAAAACATTACAATGGAAGTTTAGTGGATAGTTCCTTTAATAAGAGTATTTTAGTTATTGTTTAGTTCTTAATTCAAGTTAGTTTAATTTTAGTTTTTGTGTTGTTTAATTGTTTATTTAGTTTAATTTTTGCCTTTAAATTAAAAATATTTGGAAAATAATCTCAGATTAATTTAATTCACACATATATATTATCCTTAGCAATCCATGTTCCCTTAGGTATGATATTTGGGGTTTTAATCTATATTTTTCTATACTACTAGCTGATCTAGTACACTTACGAGACACTGGTCAATGGTGCAATAGCTTTATTTTAGGGACTCATATGCACTTGGTGGGAATTAGTGAGGAGGTATGTCCCAACAGCTGAATTGATGTGAGATTTCTTTTTGAAGCAATTTGTGATAAATATATTGGAAAAGAACATCAACGAGCCATGGAAAGTGGATTTTGGTGACTAAGATAGGGAAACAAGATTATATTAGAATATGAGTGGGAATTTGAATGGCTTAATGCCTATGTAAAAGATTACTATTTGACAAAGAAAAAACTATACGAGTAATTCAAATAAGGTCTTCATAATAAAATCAGAGGAGTCATCATAGCATATGAGTTCACAAACATGAGATCCCTTATCATAATAGCTACTAGAGTTGAGATCGTGCAATTAGATAAAGCTAATAGACAAGCTTGCTCATAGTAGAAGGGAAGGCCCCCATAGGTAGATATCCTTAACACTTCCAGTAAGAAACCTAGAGGCCCGATATCTCAGTTTGAGGCCCAGCTCAATCCCAGGCCCAGAGTCAAAAATCTACAACTAGGGCCAACATCCCAGCAGCCTTAATAGCTAGTGCACCCAAGGGTATAGGCAGAGGGAACATTCCTCCCTGTGAACACTATAGGAAAAAGCACTCAAGAGAATGTTGAAAGATTACAGAAGCATGATATAGGTGTGGATCCAAATATCACCTTCAAAAAGATTGTCCTAAAGCTCAACAAAAAACCTCACCAGCACAATAATTAGATTGATCTAATGCATCAGCATCTTAAGGAAAAGGTAAAGATGCCCCCAGTGGAGCATCTGCAACTAGGGGTTTAGTTCAGGTTCAGCAGAGTGTATAAGGATGACCTTCAATCTGCACATATGCAGTTAGAGTTCAAGAGGAGCAGGATGCACTTGATGTTATTATCGATTAATTTTTACTACTTAGTGAACTTGTTTATGCTTTAATTGATCCGGGATCCATACATTTATACATTAGAACGACTATATCCCAAGGAAAAAGGTTAAATATTTCACCATTAGATCACATTTTTGTAGGTAACCATTCAAGGCACAGTGTAGTAGTAAATAAAGTATACAAAAATTGCCCTATCCAAATACAGTAGTACACTTTCCTTATGAACTTAATAGAACTTCCATTTCATGAATGCGATATAATCCTAGGTATGGATTGGTTATATGAACATCAAGTCACAATTGACTATCGACTTAAATGGATCACCATAAAAACTCCAGGAAGTCAAGATATCACAATCTTAGACAAGAGATCATATTTTCTCTCTAAGGTTATATCACAGTACATGACTTCCTCGATGTCTTCCTTGATGAATTGCCAAGATTACCACCTAATAAGTAGGTAAAATTTACTATCGATTTCATACCAGGTATAATACCTATTACCATTGCTCCCTAAGAGATGGTTCCTATAGAACTTAAAAAATTGAAAATTTAGTTACAAGAACTACTTGATAAGGGTTTTATCCGCCCTAGTGTGTCACCATGGGGACCATCTGTGTTGTTTGTTAAAAAGAAAGATGAATCAGTTCGAATATGCATTGATTATAGACAATTGAACAAAGTCACCATTAAGAAAAAATATCCACTACCCAAAATCGATGATCTGTTTGACCAGTTGAAAGGAGTAAGTGTGTTTTCAAAAATTGACTTAAGATTAAGGTATCACCAACTTAAAGTAAAGGAGTTAGATATACAGAAAATTGCCTTTTGCATCAAGTATAGGCATTATGAGTTCTTATTCATTCCTTTTGGACTCACTAATGCACCTGCAGCCTTTATAGACTTGATGAATTCCATCTTTCATCCTTACTTGGATTAGTTTGTTGTTATATTCATTGATGACATGCTGCTTTATTCTAAGACATTAGAAAAACATGACAACCATCTTATAATTTGCTGCAAACTTTGAAAGAAAAATACTTGTATGCCCATTCCTTGGCCATGTGGTGTCAGTATAAGGTATTAAAGTTTATCTAAAAAAGATAGTAGCAATCATAGAATGTCAACCACCCAAAAATGTCATAGAAGTTAAAAGTTTTCTTGGCTTAGTAGCTTACTACAAAAGATTTGTTAAAGGCTTTTCCCTGATTGCAGCTCCACTCACCCGACTACTCTAAAAACATGTAAGATTTGAGTGGACTGATAAATGTCAAGAAAGCTTTGAGAAGTTGAAAAAGATGTTGACAAAAGCACCAATCTTAACACAGCCAGAACCAGGGAAAGACTTTGTGATATATAACGATGCATCTCAAAATGGTTTACACTATTTATTACTGCAAGAAGGAAACGTTATTTTATACACCTCTTGAGAGCTAAAAACACATCAAAAGAATTACCCCACTCATGATTTGCAGCTTCCAGCAATCATATTTACACTAAAAATCCAGATGTGCTACTTATATGGTAAAAAGTGCTACATCTATACTGATCATAAAAGCCCAAAGTATTTTCCTACTCAAAAAGAGCTTAACTTGAGATAGAGGTGATGGTAAAAACTTATCAAAGATTATGATTGCCTTATTGATTATTAGCCTGGCAAGGTAAGCATAGTAGCTAATGTGCTTAGTCAAAAACTCATGATAGGTAATAGATTGATTTTAATGATAAATTTATTTCTTTATATATATAATAAGATAGTATTGAAATGTTATTCAAATAGCTTTAAGGGCTATGAATGTCAAGTTAGTTGCCATAAAATGGAGCAATTATAGCTAAAATGCAAGCTAGACCTGATCTCTTGCACCAAGTTAAAGCTATCAATAGGTAAGATGAATGGTTACCTTCCACCATTGATCACATCCATGAAAAGAAGAATTATAATTACTCCTTAGGCAGTGATGGATATTTGTTCTATAAAGGGATAATTTATGTACCAAATGATACAAAATTAAAAAAGAACATTATGATAAAAGCTTATAGTAGCAAGTATGCCATACATCCAGGTAACACCAAGATGTATGAAAACTCATTACTAGTGTCCAGGTATAAAATAGGTTACATTAGATGTTATTGCTAAATGCTTAATATGCCAGCAAGTGAAGGCAGAACATTAAGTTCTATTTGGACTGTTGCAGCCCTTCACTATACTAGAATGGAAGTAGGATAAAATCTCCATGGATTTTATCACTAGATTATCTCTCACTAGGAGGCAACATGACTCTATATGGGTGATTGTCGATAGATTAACAAAGTCTACTCCTGTGAGAGCTAATCTTCCATTAATAAAGTTAGCAAAAATGTACATCAATGAGATTGTTTGACTTTATAGAGTTCCCTCCTCCATTGTATCATATAGAGATCCCCGCATCACTATAATATTTTGGAAGAAATTGTAAAAAGCATTGGGTACTAAACTCTATTACAGTACTGCTTTCCACCTATAAATATATGCACAATCTAAGAGAATTATATAGGTGTTAGAAGATATGTTATGAAGATATATCTTAGAGTTTGGAAGCAATTGAGAATGGTACCTTCCATTAGTGGAATTAGCTTATAATAATAGCTACCAAGCCAGCATTAAGATGCCACCCTATAAAGCTTTGTAGGGAAACAGTGCAAAACCCTATTATGTTGGATAGAACTTAGTGAAAGTAGGCTCATAGGATAAGATCTAACAAAGGAAATTGAAAAAAAAAGGTGTTGGTTATCAATGATAACTAAAAAGTTTCTTCTGATCACCAAAAATCATATACAGACTTGAAAAAAAAGATATAAAGTTTGAAGTAGGAGAAAAATTCTTCTCGAAGGTATCTCCCTGGAGAAAAATTCTGAGGTTTGGAAAGAAAGGAAAATTGAGTCCTAGGTTTATTGGTCCCTATAAAGTGATACAACGTATGGGACCAGTAGCCTATAGACTGAAGCTACCACTTAAGCTAGAAAAGATCCATGATGTATTTCATGTTTCGATGCTACAACGATATTGATCCAATCCAGCACATGTCAATAGTCTAAAAGAAGTGCATTTGAGATCAAAATTTTCATATGATGAAGGAAAAAGTCAGAATTATTGCCAAAAAGGTTGGGCAGCTGAGAAATAAGCAAATACCTTTAGTGAAAATACTCCGGACTTGCAACAACATCGAGGAAGCTATGTAGGAGCCATAAGAAATAATGAGACCACAATATCCCCTGTTGTTCAATCCAAGTAAATTTTAAGGTTGAAATTTTAATTTATAAGAGAGAAATGTGATGCCTTCACTATCCAAGTCATCAAAATTGTACTTTTAAAGTGAATAGTGACACCAAGTGCACCGTAATAAATAGTACCGCCCAGGGTCCATAAAAGTTTTAATCATCATTTGAAAGTATAATTTAAGAAGAGTTCAGTAGTATAATTTGAGGTTAAATAAGCCTTCAAAATAGATAGACAAAAATTTCAGGACTGTATTTAAGGTTTGATAAAACTTTAATTGGTCCGAAAATATTCTACGAATCTTCAAAAATTATTCTTTTTATATGGATCTACTTGAAATAATCTTAATAATATATGGGAGTGAAGAATAATTTTTTGACAATTTTGAATTTTTGAATTTTGGATCTGTAATTTTTACCCCCAAAACTAAATTATATCAAAATAAAGTCTAATTGACTCAAAATTTTAAACATGGCTTAGTTAATATTTTTACATAATTTTAGAATTATTTTAGTGGTGAAATAATGATTAAATCAAGTAGCCAATGAGGGGATGATAAGTGGTTAAATAGTAGCCCTTAGATTAAATAGTAAGTGATATAATCTTGGCCATCCATTTTTATCCCACTAAATGACAAAATAGAGGGCTATAAATATCTCTCAAAATCTACTATCTTAGGCTTTGACCCACATACTGTAAGGGGGTTTGAGAATTTGAATAGCCAAGAGGTTTGACTTGGCATATGTGATGAGAAGGACCCTATAACATTTGATGTTAGCAACACAAAGGCCCATCATATAAAGAATCAACAATTGAGGATTATGCATCGATATTTAGCTTTGGCAATTTTCAGTCATTATGGCAATCTTGGCAATGTCATTGCCAATGAGGCCACTATTTTGTATACAATGGAGCATGGTATTCTCCTCAATGGAGCCATATTCATCTAAGCAAAAATTGATGATTAAAAATTTTACAAGAAGAGGGACTCGAAGCTTGCTTTAGGTTGCTTTATATTGACCTTGACTAGGCATGTCAACTGCACTAGCTTAGGAAAAGCCATCGACAATCCAACTATGATCGACAAGAAAATGTTGAAGAATGTGTTAGTACTAATAGATAACCTATGGTTTCCAAGGTAGAATTATACAATGGTCTTCTCTAGATTGCAATATTAAGAGGCTATAAAGAAAAAAGCAACTAAACCTTGGTGAACGATAGTGGAAATTATCGTTCTTTACAATAAGCAGTACACTACCATCACTACCTACCTTAATGCCATAACAGAACAAATAGACGAGATCATTGATACCCTTGGAATGATGCAGTCTTGATTTGATCACCAATTTCCTCCTCTACCTCTACATTTATGATATTTTAGGGATTTTCCTCAACCCATAATTTTTTGTGATTATTGTTATTTGTATTTTTCTGAGGGCAGTAAAAATTTAAGTGTGGGGTGACGGTGTTATTTAAAGATATTTTAGGAACTTTTATTAGATTGTTGGATATTTCACTTGTTTTGCTTAACACCACAGTAGCTTTATCTTTATTTTATGTCATTTTAGTTTGTTAATTTAGTTATTTTAATTTCCTTAAAGTTCAGCTATTGTATTTATGTTTTTAAGTAGATTTTTTTTCTTTTTTTATCTCTTACATGTATATGTAGTTCAGTGTGTTTATGTTTCTTTAGTTGGTTATCCTTTTATTTTTCAATTGCAGTTGTTTTCATTATTTTTACATCTTGTTTTTGTATAATAATTTTAAATTTTTGCCTCAATTATTGTTTTATTTTCTTTTTAGGTTATTTATCTTCGGTTGTTACTAAAAACCTTTGCATGTTTGCTTAGTTTGCCCTTAATTGTTCCCGTTATGGACACTCCAAACGTAGGTTGAGAAAAACTTGTTTAGGGTAGTTGAATAATCGAAGAGTAGTTAGTTGTTGATTATTTACCTTTTTCATTTATTTTTAATTAGATCAATACCAGTAGGTCTCCTAAAATATTATGCACTTTAGGCATATTTTTAGAAAAACTAGTGCATGAAGGTGATCGAATAGGAATTTTAGAGCACTAGATTCTTTCTTATCACCCTTCAAAGCATTCATAGAAATTCAAACATAGAGCTTGAAATGATTTAGGAAAATTTTCTTTGTAAGCCTTTAAAAGATTTTAGACCTATCCAGTATTAAATTTTTCCCTTGCATAGTCCCGTTGAGCCTATTGAGGTATGCTAATTGTGTACCAATTTTGGAATTTTAATTTGTGCTCATGTAATCATCCTAGCCTTAAGAGCCTTTTTCTAACCCCTTTAGAATTAGCCATTGTTGAAGTGAATAGGAGAAAATATTTGGGACTCAGAAGAAATGAGCTAAGATAAGGGTTAAATGTCAAGGAGAATCTTAGATTGGTATTATTTTGTATAGTAATGATTATTTCTAAAATGTAGTTATATATAATGGCATTGTTGACAAGCCCTTGCTTTGTTTCTTTTCAAAAAAATGTAGAAAGAAGAGAAGAAAAAGAATAATAGAATGAAATAAAGCTTGATTACAGCTTGAAATAAGTGTGGGCTAGCTTGTTAAATTTAAAAAAGGAACTCTATAGCTTGCAATTTAATCAAACAATGGCACTATCAAGTGAACACTTTGGTGTAATCTTTATATTAAAAATCCAAATTTTGAGAAATCATTATGCATTCTGGGTAGTCTGGCATTTAAAACATCTTGTGAATCAAGAAAAAGGGTAGAATGTGAGCTAAAAATTTTAGAAGGTTATTAGGATGAGTGGAATTATTGAATGGATAGATATTTCATATGCCTTACACTTTCCTTATTAGCCATACCCCAATTATGTTACAACCTGTTTAAGACCTAATGATCTTATTTTATTTAGAATTGTTTTTGGAGATGACCTTTATGTTTCGATGCTAAAGGAGAGGCCTATGAGATCTCTCAAGCTTTAAGAGTGAAACAACATGGCAAATTTTGCATACAAATTCTTTTCTTGGTTGTCAAATTGCACTAGAGTTTTATAATTCAAAAGTTATCATTAGGTCTCGCACGCACACACTAGGAGACTAGCTAGTATGATTTGAGTTTATTTCTTTTTGATTTAGGGTGATAGTTAGTGACTTTTACTGTAATGTTATTGAGCTTTCCTTGAACTTGTAATTTCTTTTCCTATGTTTGGGTATACAGGAATTTAGTCATCCAGTTGCTTGAGGCTGAGCAAAAGTTAAGTGTGGAGTAGTTGATAACTCTGATTTAGTATTTATTTTCAATGTATTTTTTATCTATGTTTGCATCTCGTTTTGCATGTTTTTCCTATTTTAAGTGTTAAAGTTCTATTTTTATGCCAATTGGGATTATTTTCATAATTATGAAGTCTTTAAGTGTTTAATGGTGTAATATTGAATGTTTTTTTTGCAAAAAAAAGGCTAGCACTCGGTTGAGACCATTTGTCTTAACCATGTGCCCTGCATACCCTTAGAGAGCACCATTTAGTAAAGGGACTCAATTAAGATAAATTATCATGGCCATGTCCAATACAAAGTTCAAGGTTAATTCTATCCAGAATGATGCACTTGGCTAAGACCAAAGTGTCTCAGTCGTGTCCTATGCTACAATATTCTTTCAATTATTTAGACTCTATTGTGACAAAAGTGTCTCAACCATGTCCATCTATAAGCCTATATAAAAACTGCATTTTTATCTACCTTAAAGGAGATCTCTTTAGGGTTTTGTGTTTTAGGGTTTTCCTCGGTAGTTTAGCTCATAGTTTCTTCACAATTTAGGGCTTTCACACTTACTTTTCATAGATTTACTTGTAAAAATTACTCTTTTAATATAGTCTTACTTCAAAAACACAAAAATACATAGATATAGTTCAGTTTATACTTTAAGTCATGGTTTGTAATCACCTTCCAACTTAGAGAACAAGAGAGGAAGCTTAACCAACTTTAGATCTATAACTCCAAATGAGTTTTATAGTTTCTTCTTACTTTTTACTTTTTATTTACATTATGAGGAGTGAGTAGTCATTTTGTTGTTTAGGTATCTTTGAATCCACTAACCATGTAAGAAATATGAACTTATTTTCTTAATATATGTTTTGGATGTTTCTTTTCCCTTATGCTTATCTTGGTATGGATATTTTACAAGTATTTATGATATTAATCTTATTCAAGTTGATGAATGGATGCTTGCTGAATGTTTATGCCATTTATGTTCAATTTTTCTTCACACGTGCTATAATTTTGATGGCATCCCAAGAATGGGAGCTGTTAGATCTAGGGTTAGTGTGTTGTAAAATCTAAAAAAAAATAAAAATGAATAGGTGTTGGATTAGTTGGCTATCGGGTAAGCTCTGAAATGGGATATCGGATAGTTAGAGTAGTCTACTTTGGAATTGGATAATATGGGTTTAGATGGGTTGTCCACATCTGAAACATATAAATTTGATGTTAAAATGAACCTTGTATGGGGATGGGGAGGATTAGATTTCCCAAACAACATCATAAGTTATTATTATTTTCATTAATCTTATAATTACTATTTTTAAGTGTCTTAATAGTTTATGCTTCATATTGTTTTACTTTCATGTTAAGTGTCTTTATTATTAAACACAACACTACCAATAATAATTCGGTAATTCTTTAAGCACATATCTCTAATCAATCACTTTTCTTGCACTAATTCTTATGTTCCCATAGGTTCTTAAAAATATCCTACTTTATTACTTGTCGATTCAATATATTTGTTGACATCCAACCATAGGCCATAAGGAAAAGAGAGCTAGAAGCTAAATCTCAAAGTCTATAATTTTGCTATGTAATGTAAAGGTTATGTAATATGTACAACAAACAAGCATTGTAAATGAATTATGAATATTTTGATCAAATATATATATATGTGTATACAGAAAGATGAATGGTCTATATAATTGATTCAAAAGATTTTGATCAAATATAGTGCTTCCATACTCTTTCCAAGGTATGCAAAGGCATTATAGGTAATAGGGCTAGGGGTGACAGTGGCAGTGGTGGCGATGGCAGTGGAAGTAGTGGCGGTGGCAGTGATGACAGTAGTTGTAAGGCATCTAAACATACCTTAGTAGGAATGAGTAAGATTTGGGATTAAGAATTAATGTGAATTAATTATAAATATGTTGTAATTTTGCAAATCGTTAATTCATAACATGTGTATAAAGGTACGTATAAAGTTTAAAAGAGGTTTATTTATAAACAAAGCTAATTAGATGGGTAATAGGAAATTAAAAGATTGAGAGGGACAAGATTATAATTAAGGATTAAATGGGATTTATTCAAGTCTGGAATTTTTATGAGTTTACAAGTGATATATAATGAGTTCTAAAAGCAGTTTTAGGAACATCTACTTCCTTAACTTATAACTGATAATACTCCAATCGCAGGTCAATTTTTTGGAAAACAATTACGTATCCTTAAACTAATCAAATAAATCTTCAATTTTAGGCAATAGATACTTATTCTTTCTTATCACCTTATTTAATTATCAGTAATATATGGACATCTGAGGGAGCCATCTTTCATTTTAAGAAATAAAATTGGTGCTTCCCAAGATGACACATTGGGATGAATGAATCCCTTATCCAATAATTCTTGTAATTAAAATTTTAACTTCACTAATTTTGTAAGGGCCATCTTATAAAGTGACCTGGATATAAGAGCTATACCAAGCACAACATCAATAGATAACTCCATTTTTTTCGAGTGGAAGTCCAAGTATATCATTAAGAAATGCATCCGAAAATTCATTCACTACAAGAATACATTGAAGATTCACTTTCTCTCATTTGAAATCAAGCAAAAGAGCTATATAAACTTCACACCCTTTTCTAACATATCTCCAAACCTATATAGTAGAAATTACATTTACTAGAGAACTTGACTAAATGCCTTGCACCATAATTTTATCATATCTACAAGTCTTAAGCACAATAGTTTTAGACTTGTAATCCACTATG
This sequence comes from Excoecaria agallocha, assembly GCA_037975025.1. Taxonomy (NCBI): domain Eukaryota; kingdom Viridiplantae; phylum Streptophyta; class Magnoliopsida; order Malpighiales; family Euphorbiaceae; genus Excoecaria; species Excoecaria agallocha. The sequence continues at coordinate 3,937,776 of CM075808.1, read as the reverse complement.
CTTGATGTTTAGATAACCAATCCATTCCCTAAATCAAATTGAACTTATAGAAAGGAAGTTATTTGCTAAACTTCATAAATGTGATTTTTTGTTAAAAAAAAGTATCTTTCATAGGACATGTTGTCTCTTCAGATGGTATCCAAGTTGATCTTAGTAAAATTAAAGCAATTGTGAACTAAAAGCCTTTTTGGAATGTAACTGAAATGAGGATTTTTCTTAGGCTAGTGGGTTATTATTGTTATTTTCTGAAGGAATTTTCAGTGATTGCTTCTTCTTTAACCAAATTGCTTTGATAAGTGTAAAGTCCGAATGGTCTTCCAAATGTCCATCTTGTTTTGAGTTGTTGAAAAATATGCTCACAAAAGCTCTAGTCTTAGCTCAACTTAACCCGAGTAAGAAACACATTATGTATAGTGATGTAACGAGAAATAGGTTAGGTTATATTATGATGCAACATGGAAAAGTTATTGCATATGCCTCGAGATAGCTGAAACCATACAAGCAAAATTATCATACACGTGACTTATAGTTGGCAGTTGTGGTATTCACTTTGAAAATTTGGTGACACTATTTATATGGTGATAACATATTTTTGAAAGTATTACCCCTAAAAAAAGGTTCTACATTTTGGGAAAAATGGTAAGCTTAGCCCAAGGTTCATTAGGCCATATGAAGTTTTGCAAAGCATTGAATTTGTTTCCTATAAATTAACCCTTTTGATAGAGTTATCCAAGTTACATGATGTATTTCAGGTTTATATATGTAGACACTAGTTCATGAGTTAGCCTCCATCGGAGTTACCTAATTAGGATAATGTTATTCTGAAGTAGCCAGAGAACAGAAGCATTATAGCCCTCTACAGCATTTATTTTGAGAAAAATAGCTTCTTGCAAAACTTTTGTGGTTTTTGGAAGCTAAAAATAATGTTTTGGGGTTTACCTCTATTGTTTCTCTTTTAAATTAGAGAAAAAAGCATGTTTAAGGCTTAGAAATAGACTCAGAGGTGAATCACAGCCTTGACTCATAGGTTAAGACCATGACTCGCTCCTAAGTTATGGTGTTTAAGGGTGACTCACTCCCTTTCCCCTTTGCCTGTCACTCAATTCACTATGCGCTAGTCAAGGGCATGAGTCGAGAGCAAGTCACGGCCTAAGCCCGTGACTCTTTTGATTTGGGCTTATGGTTGAGTTTCTTGAGTTTGGCCTCCAATCATGCTTTTAACTCACTAGTCAAGTTCATGACTCAGCTTTTGTACCTAGAATTACAGTTTTTCCTGTAAAAGATAGGATTAGTTTTTAACAAAAATCTCTCTTACTTTATGTGGCCTAATCCTCAGCATTTAATGTTAATGATGATCATTTAAATAGGAGAGGACTAAATCATTTTTAAAGAAGGAGAATTTAAAAAAAAGTAGAGAGAGGAGAATATGACAAGAAATAACTCTATAGTTTTTACTTAGTTTCAAAGAAGAAGAAGAAGAAGAAAGGCCTAAGTTACAAATTTACTAGTTTTTGGAATAGCTCTACTAAAGGTAATATAAAAGGTAAAAATACTGAGCATATGGAGATCTACAACTTTCCTTCTTGTACATATTCATTTTTATTTTTTGTATAATATGCCTCTATACTCTGTTTTAGCTTTTATTTCATGTTATGTACCATATTAGCTCTCTTTTCCTAAATACATGTTTTGATTGCTTATACATGTGTGTTATTTAGTTTTATATATGAAATTTTCCTTTTATATGAGTTTGAGTGTGAATTTTTAACATAATCATGTTTGTTTCTCCCTCTTAAGCTTATGGGTCTCGCATGGTATTTTCTTTAACTAATGGTTTTTAACTATTTTGGTGTCCATTTGATGCATTAAAATTGATTCTAAGAAGGTTAGAACCGTTTTTATGCCTGAGTAGGGCCTATTTGGGCATTAGAATTTTCTTAGGTGGCTATGGTGTTATTCTAGTCGCTACTAGATGGTATAGGCATGACTAAAGACCTTGAGTCCTTAACATGCTATGACTCATTTTTGGGTCACCTAGTGATTCATTAACAAATGCGTAACTCACCCCAGTTAAGTCCATAAATTGCCATTTGGGCTATGACTCACCTCTTTTGAAGCATGACTCACTCCCTTCTCCTTCTTTGATGTGTTTGTGACTCACTCTCTTTGCATTTATCTAATTTTTCTTAGATTTTTTCCTTATTTTTTGCTTTTTCTTTTTATTTTCTTCCTTTCATTATGTTCATTACTTTATTATTTTCTTTAATTAACTATTTATAATTTTCTGTATTTACAATCTTGCTAATTTTTCTTTATCTTGATATTATCATTATTGTTAACATATTTTATGTGTTATGATGATTTAATGCCTCAAATTATTTTATTTCACTTTTATTAACTCATATGTTTTTTCTTTTTCTTAATGTATGATATGATGCTCTTTTGTGGGAGGATTGAAAGTTGAATGCCTAAATTGGCTCGAGATTAATTTCTCATCCTCAAGTTTAATTATTAGTTTATTTTCATAATTGGCCTTTATTATTCTTTTCTATTTTTTGTTGCAAAAATGGATTTTTACACTATAATTAAAGAAAGTACACACTAAGTGTTTTCTACCTAATTAATCGGTTTTTTACAAAGTGGACCAATGTCCTATTTTAACCCTAAAAATCACACAAAAAATTTCATAAATATGTATGAGGGAACCACTATTCCCAATACAATAAGTAGCTTGATTTATGTATATTTTTTATTATTCCATGTTTTCCTTCATTTACTATAAATAATTATTTTATTTGAAAGATAATCTAAGAACTCACTAAATAATTTTGCACAAGCTTGAGTGGGATTTTTCTAGAATAAAAAGACCAATGTCCCGATTTTTGTCCATAACTTAAAATGTTAATAATTATAAATATCTTCAAAAGAACACAAAGATTTATTTTACTTAAAATAAATTAAATACGATTCTTTTTTTGAAATTATGAGGGATTGATTATCCCATTTTTTATCCAAACTACACTCAAAGCCTTGCTTTTTAAAATATGCATGCGAGGACCAGCATCCTCATTCAAAAAGAATCAATAAATTCCCCCAGTTATGTCTATGATTATTTTTCTCTGAGTGTAAATATTTCCTATATCTACTTATTTCATTATTTCGATTGCTTTACCACTTTTGATGTGCTTGAAATGCACCTTAAATTTTTTGCCATAAAAATGCTTGAAGAGAGGTTAGAATAATTAATCATAACACTCATTCATATAAACATTAACTAAGTAACAAATAAAAGTAAAGTCTGAACTATCTTTGATTTTAGCTTCAGGAGGTTAGAACTCACTTTTCCAAATTTTTTTGGGAGGCAACTCTATGATAACTACCTTGTAGTGCCCAGCAGATGCCCTCGTAGGTTGATCATCAACAATAGATGGCAATAAAATCCTATATGTTGCAAAGTGACTAACATTTATGAGTTAAATGAACCTTTGTTCGGTATCAAGTCCTAAAAGTGGGCTTTTAAGAATAAACTGAATCCTATGAGGTTTAACACATGTCACAGTGGTGACTCCACTAGGGACCAAGAGATTTTGCTCTAAAAGTAACTTTGTTTAATTTAATATAAATAGGTTTAAAGATTATATGTTTTTGTCTTTTTGAACATTTGCATTGCATTCATGCCTTGGCCTTAGAATTAAGTTAGGCATCCCTCTTTTAACCCTAATGCATTCCCAAAATATGGCCCTATGTTTACTGAATATAGGGAAGTGTTAGGGAAGACCACTAACCAAAACATCATGCTTTGTTAGCAATTCAATAGTGACACAATCGATCATCATGCTCATGATGAGCTAGACCCATTGGCAGGACCACACTTAGGTTGCCCTAAAATTGTATTGCCAGATCGAAAGCCCATGTAATAGCTTAAACACTTTCATTAAGGGGCATGTGCCATAATACATTGCTTGTGATATGGGCCATTATGTATTGAATAAAACCTGAAAAATTTAGATATTTGCTCATCAAAGGTTTTCATGCCTCGATGGGTGCATTTTAGTTTATTTGACTTGTTTAAATACATAATAGCTGAAATCCATTCACATGCACTTTCTATAAAGAGAGTTTATGTTGTCGGTTTTCCACCATGCACCATACATGTTTATTGGACTCCTTGTTAACCCATAAGCTAATCCCACCTAAGAAAAAGATTGCAAGACCTCTTGTGTATAAGTAGTAAGGTTGGTAGCATGTTCTTTTCTTTCTCATATGTTTGTCTATATTGCATACACATGCATGTAATCTTAATAAAAATAATGGTAATGGCAATAACTAGATTTTGTGCATCTCATCACGTTTGGATAGTTTTTGCTTGCATAAATCACTCCATGTAATAAAAATTATATCATCTAAATCTTGTGTGCATAATTTTGTGCCAAACAATTTGCATACGCATGCATTTCATCTTATGTGCAAACAAAATAATAATATGATAATGTGAAACACGTGCATTCTATGTGTAAGTTCTTTTCACCATGGAAATGTGCATATTTCATTTTGTGTGCCAAAAAATGCACATTTTGCATTAGCTTTTATTTATTATTAGCTTGCATATTATGCTTTGTATATAAAATTTTATGCATCACTTGTATATTACACATCATTGTATTTCATGCTAGCATTTACGTCACACATCAAATATATGTCATTCATATGCATCACTATCATGGATTGATATGTAACATATTCACCATGCATCTTGTATATAATACACTCATATGTCATGCATCACATATATGTCATACACCATATGTATACCTAGCATGTCCACATGTTATGTGTAATTAGGCATCACACATTATCACATGCATACACTATATGTTTATCCATCTGATGTATTATTTATAATCCTAACATACTTATGCATCACATGTAATAATTTACCTACGAAAAGTAATTCCGTCGGCAATTTCCCTACGAAAACATAATTCCGTAGTGAAATTGAAAAAATTGAATTATATAAGTTAATCTAAACTAAATTCATATAAATTTTTATTTAGTGACTATATTAATAATAAATTTATATCTAAATAAGTTATCCTATCATTTATTATAAAATAGAAAATGATTTTATAATATTTAGTATTTCGAATTATAGCGTGAATTAATAAATATATTTAGTATTTATACAAATAGAACCTTCATTCCTATGTCATTATGTTTTGAGACATAAATCTTATATCTTGTATTTTTTTCAACTCTTGCCACTGATTTTGTTTCACAGTAATAATGTGGCTTGTTTGCCTTAAAAAAATCACATATCATTATTAGTCATTATCCAATATTAAAGACAATTAATTCATCTAATATGATATGGTCATGAAATTTTTACCTCCAACAGATAAGCTTTCTAATAAGCTATTTTTGTTAAAATTATAATAGTATCTATATTTTTATTTTTGTATAGCATGCACGAGATTGGTGCTTCTTTCACAAGACTTTTAAGTGGAGAGAAAGTGATTAGTTAATTCTTTGGTAGGTGGCAATTAATATCATGAAAATAAAAAATTAAAATATAATACTAATAATTTATAACAAATATAAGGAAAAGAATGGTGGAATCCAACTTTAATTAAAACAATCATAGCAACACTAGCTATAATAGTTGCCAATGGCAAAATTTAGTTAATTAATTATGACTATTTTTATATGATTTTCATTTTTATTTTTTAAATACTATTATTATATAATTTTCATTTTTAATAATTAAATTTTATTTATATTTAAATAGAGCATTTAATCTAACAAATTAAACATTATGGGCACTATATTCATGCAATTTAGATTTAGTATTAACTTTATAATTTATTCTTGCAATATTATAATTGTTATTTCTATTATTGTTATCGAAACTCTGTAGTTTTTAAATTGGGTATGTATCAGTAGATTAACTTATAGTGATTTGTTTAATAATTTAATTTTAAAATTAAGAATCATAAGAGATTTAAATTACTCTTTAAAAATAGCATGTCTATAGTGTGTAAGGCATCTAATTTTAAAGTGGATGGTCACGGGTTTAGGGATAAATATTGATAAATATTTTTATTAATAGAAATATAATAATTGATATTTTTTTATACATTGAATGTAGACATTTAGGAAGAAAAAACAAAAGAACAAATATTAAACAAGAAAGGAAAGAACTAGAGAAACGGGAAAGGGAGAATAGGGAGAGAGAGGGAAGATCGAGAGGGGGAGACTGATGAGAGCCAGCATTGGTCAGAGGCCATGTCGGCCGCCCCACTTTCCAATTCCTATCGTTCAAGTTCTTCGGACTCTTCTTCGATGGCCTGTTTAACCAAGGTGGAGCAGTTAACCCACGGCAATCTCCAGCTTCTAAGAGCACTTTCAAACCGCCAAATACGGTTATCTCGTGGTACATTTTCGAAGATGATGCATTTATTAAACTTTCGGTTGGTGGAATTAATTAAGGCTTATTATCTTAAACTCTCAAACGGCTGTCCTATTTTGGGAATTAAATTAGGATCCTTGCAATCTTCCATGAAGGGAAATTAGGTTATTTGAGAAATAGAGATGAGAATTGGACTCTTTCCATTTAGTTTTAAGCTTCCTTTCTCCGAACTTTGTTAGGGTTTTAAATGAGGATTCTAGATAATAGAGTCTTAATTTGATTTGTTGGAGAATGAATGCTATTAATATTACCGATGTTACTATTTTGGACAATCCAGTGCCATTTTTGTCCCCCTTTCAATTCAAAATCTCTTATGACTGCTTGACATAAGAATTCTATTTTCTTGGTTTTTTTGCACAGATACTGAAGTAGTTGAGTTGATTTTTCAGGTCAACACCCTTTTTTTCATGTTGGTGTTGCACATGGTTAGTAATTTGAATGTTAGTTTGTAATTTTACATTCTACAAGTAGAAACAAGATCTTTCTTACAGGTTTCTAAATCTTTCTTGGCACATGAAAATGTAATACCTGATGGTTTAAACCTTTTAATACACATTAAAATGTTTTTTTCTCATGTTATGATTTGTTACTAAATGCAGCTCTATACTGTAGTGTTATGGGCTAATTTCTTTTGATGCATGCTATCATTGCATCAAGCATGAGCTGTTCAATCAATCTTTGGTGATATCAAATCTGATATATCCTGTGTGTTATCTTAATGAAGGTTTGACAGTTTACAGATTACCCCAAGATCTATTGATATTCTTGCTATATTTTTCAGGTCTATGTTTGCTTATGTGTGTATTTGGGCAAGCTTCCCAAACTCATCTTTCCATTGAATTATTATGTTATTCTTCTGTATATAGTCATTGATGCTGCAAGAGTTAGTAAGGAGGTGTATATATTCTTATATTCTATTTTCCTTGGAACTTTTGATGGATAACACCTTATATGATTGTGAGGCAGTAGAATGAGACATTAGTCATCTGAGAATGCAAAAGAAAATTTTTTCAGTTCCAATTTTAAAGCACCATAGAAACTGTCATGTACCACTGTAGAGATTTATATTGAAACACTTCATCTTGTAATTTCAGCCTTCCTGACATCTAGACTTTTTTAGCTTTGTTTACTTGTTTAATTTAGAGCAATGTTTATGAACCTTTTCTTGTTGTGATCCTGTAGAAGATACAATTTGCTTCCCTCTCTATTTCAAGGTTCTGTGTGACTTTCAGATTATTGTTGGGCTTCAAATTTTAAAGTTAGCACTAATTTTTAATTTTTTAATATTTATACCTCAATTTTTTTCTTGGATTGATGAGTTTCCTGGTAGTTTTGCTTATATTTTGGTTTGTACTAGGTTTGATTATTCATAATATGCATTTTTGTTCCCCATTTAATTTCAAGTGTCTGTTAAATTTGTTCTTTTCGATTGAATTGCAATAAGTTTTACACAGCTGATAAATGTTACATTTTTGTTTAGTCGGTTGCTTATTCAGATTGACTTTGGAGTCTAGTTCTTTCAAGTTGGACTTACTTATTGAATGTTGTTTTCTACCTGTGATGAGCCTCCTTTTTTTTTGGGTTGTCTGTTTTAGCTTATAGCTAAACTGTGTTTGATTTGGTTTGCAGGAGCCTCTTTATTTTGCCATTGTTACAATGGCAACTGTTGGTAAATTTCTATTACATATTCATTTTCATTTGTTTCTATCAAAATAAACTCAAAGTGAATGGCCAAATAGTGATTTCTTTCTTATGAAGGTCAAATAGTGATTTCTTTCTTATGAAGCTCTATGGTCTATTGATAAGACCATGTAGAACACTTCCATTTTCTTTTCTTAACTATTTGTTCTATTAATTTCTTGTTAGAGACTATTCAACAGCATGGCATCATGAACTTAATATGACCATTATTTTAATCACTGAGTAGATTTTGTCGATTTTAGCTTGGTTACAAGTAATTATCTAACATTAGCGTTTAACTTAGGCTAGTTTTCAATTGATTCTTCTTCAAGTTAAAGAAAAGATGATTCTTGTTCCTGTTGAATTTGCCGAATTTGTGGATAGAGGTCAATGATTTGATTGACTTCAGGGAATGTTAAGTAAACTAGTGTACTGAATTGCATTGATTTCTCTGAACAGTCCTTCTTTGAAATACATATTGAGAGGAAACACATATCGAAGGAGGATTATAAAAATATGTAAGATCATCTTGTGAAAGTTAATGGTCAAACAAAATTTTAAGCTTTACAAAGGGATATATAAGATTTTGCAAAAAAAAAAAATTTCCTTCTCATTATTGGTTGCTGTTAATGCCATTATACAAATGTTTCGTCATTATATGAAGTGTTGTTTTTGACATGGCTTGCTTGTACAAGAATGGATATTGTATGTAATTATTTTGTGCTTTCTTTTGTATTTTATATATTTCTTTTATTTGTAGAATAGAGGTATCTATTTTGTTTATTAATATAAGTTATCATATTTGTCAATGGAATATTTTAGTTCATGGACTTTTGGCTCTCCTTCATAGCTGTTGTGAGCACTTTTGTCTACCTAACTACAATTGATGAAGCCTATAAAAGGACAATTCAAACCACTGTTGCCATCCTTACAGGCCTTATGGCCATCACAAAGGTTACCAGGTACACACTAGTATAGATATCTCCATTATGTTTCCTTCTTGTGAACGCAGCTAGAGCTCAAGTAATTAACCACGAAAAATTCTATAGATTTTCCAATATTATTCTTATATTGGCAATTGGAGCAATTGGTCTTCTTATTGGATGGCTAATAGAGTTCTCCACGAACTTTAGGTCATATTCCTTTTCAGTAGACTTATGTTTAAATATGCCCATGAGGTGAGTATTTTCTTTTAACATATAATGATGTTTCACTTTGATAATATGTTATTTGAATATGTAATGCAAGGCAGATGACAGCATATAAATTATAGTGTATTATCCATTAGCTTGAATTTAATATAATTAGTAGAATAAAAATTAGTTTTTTAACATATGCTTGGACGCCTTGCTCTGGTGTGACTGCTTGTGTATCATAATTTAACTTAAGCTAATAGAATTAAGCTAGAACACATTATATCATTTGATACTGATAATTCTTAAGTCTTGCCTGGATTAATGTAAAATGATGTTCAGTTTTAAGATATGCATACATGTGGATGGTCTTCTGGGTCTCTTGTATGTCAAGTGGGGTTACTGATTGTTTTAATATATGCCAAGACTTAATATCGCATATCTAATATGAATGGCTCACCAAGTGATAAGAAGGCTTTGCCTGAAATGGTCGATTCTTTTAATTTATATGCTAGTGGTGTATGTCTACTTGAATCTATAAAATAATGTTTACATGTCTCTACAGAATATGAGTTAGTCATAACTTTTGTTTCAAAGAAAGCTGAGAATGTTTATTAACATAGATGGCAAACAATTATAGGATGGTTTAAAAATTTACTCAAGACACTATGGAGAAGATTTTGATGGGGTTTTGTTCTTGCTGGGTCTGCTGCACTGGCCATGGCAGCTATAAGCTGGAATCTGGAGAGCGGTGAAAGCTACTAGATATGGCACAGGTAAAATGGAGTATATTTTTTCTTATAATTCTCCTTTCTCTGTCACCTTTTTCTAGTACTAGACTGATATTTGGCATGGAAATGGTTTGCAGCATTGCATCAAATATGTTTTTTTATAAAGCTCTTTATCAAAATTGAATGCTTGAATTGCAAAAATATTAGTCTGTGCCATACTCTTATGCTTTTCTTCTAGTTTTGATCTAATTTCGTTGATAATTTTGAATTACTTATTCAATGGCATTGTTCCAACTGAATTAATTATGACCAGAAAATCGTAATACTTTAAGTAACGGAATAGTGACGAAAAAATCCGTCGCAAATTTTTTTACTATATGGCAACTTGACCGAAGGAAATTTATGGACCGTCGGTAAATTTACCTATGGAACATATTATTTCATTGGAAATTTGCCTATGGATTTGTTATTTTTTTTGGAAACTTTAGCGACGAAAAATATAGTTTCGTCGATAAATATGGCAAATGCTGACACTTTTTGGTCTACATCTCCCAACGAAATTACCGACGGACTATGATTTTTGTCGATAAATTTACTGACGGATTGTAATTTTTGTCGGTAAATTTATCGATGGACTATAATTTCCGTCGATAAATTTACCGATGGAAAATATTCCTTCGGTAAAAGTACCTACAACTGGATCTCCAACGCTATTTTCTGTCGCTAAATTCCGTCGGCAATTTGGTTTCCACACGGAAATTCACTCAATTTCGTCGGTAATTTTCGTCGACAAAATGAATTTTTCTTGTAGTGTATCGTGTATTATAGAATGTATATACTAACATGTACCATGGTGTGCATATATTAGCATATGCTATAATGTGTGCATGTACACATCTACCATCACATTGGCATTACACTTATTATTACTTATATATACACATTGTAGCAATATATATCCATCATCCCGAGTACATATTAACACATATTGTAGCATGTGCATACAAGCATCCATCATCATATGTGCACAAATGACATGTATCATAGCATGAATATATCAACATATGTTGTAAGATGTACATATTAGTCATTAAGTTATGCCTTATGCATGCTGCCACATGCCTATACATGTAGACATCATATTTACCTTATGCTAGATCAACTATACAAAGCAAGTACCATGCATATCCCAGGCTAAATTGCATGCCATATTATGTACATTTCACCATGCTATGCTATCCCTTCTTATGTTATATGTCTACATATGATTATACATGTGGTATGTTCTAAACATTTAGATTATTATACCATGTATTATATGCAACCTACACCATGGACATACATGTCATATATCATAAATACATACTTCTGTGCCATCTCATATATCGTGTATATATCCCATTCATTATATATAGCATGCCTATAATATGACATACATCATATACATATGCCATTTATCATATGTGCTCATTCACAAACCGTGTCGTGTTTTATGCCATGAGCATTTTTGCATACATCTTGTACTTTTGCATATGCGATTTCCTACCATACCATGTAATTAATTAACATGCATCATCATGCCATATTTTATACATCTTATGTCACATCACATACGTGCACTGTTATTGTGTGAGTCATATTGTATACATATATGTCGTATGTTATATGCATGCATTCATATACCATGTCATGCCTTACATATATAAACCATCAAGCTTGAAGCAGGTCATGTACGTATATGTTACATGTTAGATACATTCATTCTTACATTGTGCCATATTATGTACAAACATCCACATTATGCATATGTTAAGCACACATGCAATACATATCATGCCATGCTAGACCTTATTTTTATTTCCCCATTGTATTCCATGTGTGTTCTCTATGACTGGTGTCTAGCAAGTGTACTAGATCGGCTAATAATACAAGAAAATATAGATTAAGACCCTAAAATATCATACCCAAGCGAACATGGATTGGTAAGAATAATATCTATGTATGAATTAAATTAATCCGAGATTGTTTCCCAAATGTTTTTGATTTAAAAGCAAAAAGTAAACAAAATAAACAATGAAACAAAACAAACGCTAAAACATGAATTAAAAACAAAAAAATAACTTAATTTCTCTTGCTAAAGGAACTATCCACCTTAACTTTCATTGTAATGACTTAAATTCAATAGAAACACCAGTGATTATGGAAAAACTAGTAATAAAGCAAGATATCTTTATTCAAGTATATCATTCTTAGTATTAAACTCATAGACAAATCTAATACTTAGCATGAAAATCTAGTTTTAACTTCCTAAATATTCATTGAAGCCTTTGTCAAGTGATTCAACTCCAATTTATTTTTAGTTCCTCCTCTCTTAGTATTAACCAATAAAATTAACACATAATCATCTCATATTTCAGATAATAATCATGCATAAACATTAAAGAGTTAATCCAAGAACATGCAAATCATTAACTATGTCAAAACTAATTTTTAGTTATTTATTCAATAAACCAACAATCAATCTCAACACAATCAAATATAAGAATATGCTTAAAACCAAGAAATAATCAACCGATATTGAAAATTAAGCTCAAAATAAAGTCATAACAATGAAAACATAAGATTTCAAGGATCCATTAGCAAAAGAAGAAAAACTACTTCCTAAACATAGTTAAAAACTAAAACAAAGTTGAAAAGAAAAATAAAAACAGAAAAACTAGAAAAAATAAGTAAAACTAAAACTAAAGCAATTAATCCCTTCTAATCCCTATTTGCTCTCTTTTTGGTGTTTTAGACTGCTATTTATAGGGCAAAATCATAGTAAAGTCCATCTTAAACTCCAAACATAAAATAGGAAGTGAACTCTACTAAAGTAGGAAGCTCGAGAAAATCCTTTATGAAGTGGGAGTCTTCATCACGTGGCCATGCCCTTCCCTTCACTATTTTACACGTGGTCACATGTTGATTAAGTCTTCCTCACATATGATCACGTGTGGAATAGGCTTATGTCACATGTGGTCACGTGTCTCCTTTGGTTTTCTTCAGTTTCCCTTCATGTGGCCATTTCCTCTATGCTTCATCCTTTCACATGGCCACGAGTCTTCAATCTTCACTCCTTCACATGGCCACGGGTAGATTTCTTCAGTGATTTCACGTGGTCATGTGTAAAGGTTCTAGATTGAACGCTCGCTTTCTCCCCTAAATTTCTCAAATTTGCACTTTTGACCCTATTATTTGCCTTGTTTGCAATTTAAGCCCTTTCATATCAGTTTTAACCTGAAAACCAAAGAAAACATGGGATTAACCTTAAAAACATAAATATTTATAATTTAACTCTATTTTAACCTAAATAATACCAAAATAACTAAATAACAAAGCTTAAAACATATCAAAAACTATATATAACTCACACTTATCAAATATCCCACACTTAAACCTCTCAAGCAATTTAGAACAAACCCACCTTCAAAACCATCAAACTTGTACAAAGATATGCAATTTCAAAACCAAAATTAGTATTTTAACAAAAGCACTTAATATAATCTCTAAATAGATCAACTTCGAACAAGAGAATATAAGTTAATTTCCTTGAGTGTGTGCAAGACCAAATCATTTTAAGTAATTTTGAAAATCAAAACATCAACACAACTAGATAATGAAGTATAGAATAAATGAATGCATAAGCATACAATAGGTATCGCATTTGAAACTTTAGAAACACAATAGGCCTCTCCTTTAGCACCAGAACCCGAAGGTCATCTCCGCTAAACAACTCAAAACAAGCTTAAAATCACTTAGGTCTTTTAAAGGTTGTAATGGGGCTAAGGATATGGTTATCAAAGAATAGATAAAAGATAATCAAAATGAATAGCCACTCTAAGAAAAAATAGATTACTAAACCCCAATAACTTCAACAATATATATTTTGCTCATTCTTGCCTCACTTTCAAACTTTCTTTTAAGAGATAATATGCCCTTTTACCAATAAGTCATTATTTTTTCATTTTTTTTCCTTGTACTACCCCACACTTATATTTTTTTCATATTTGCTAGCTCTCTTTTTCTTTCTTTTTCCTTTTCTCAAACTTCAAACGTTTTTTTTTTAAATAAACTAGCATTCACAAGCTAATTTGAATAATCTCAAGGTATACAAGGTAGTTTTCTCACTTGATAAGACTTTCTTGCTAAACCCAATAAAACTTTTAATCTCCTCACATATCCATTTAATCCTAAAGTGGCCAATTCCATAAGGTAAGATAAAGGCTTTTTAGGTTATATGGTTAAAACATTAGGTGTAACAAGAAAATATTAATGGTATGCCTTAAGTATACCTCATCAGGCTAAAAATGGCTTAACAAAGGATAATTTCATCAAGGTAGGACAAAAAGTCTTTAAGAAAGTTTATCCAGAATATTGTTGCCTAGATCATTTTCTAAGTTGTTTGAGTTGTTCATATGCTTTGAAGGGTGATGAGGAAGGTTCTAGTGCTCTAAATTTCCTTACTTCACTACTTCATTGTATTGATTTTTTCTAGGTTAAAAACTGGTCTAAGTGCTTTCAAGAATTTGGAAACTAACAAATATTTATCAAGCTGAAGATTAAACTATCTAAAGATTTATTAAACAACATATTGCTAAGCAAAGGTTCAAAACATGCATATTCTATATTACTAGATCGGCTAGTAATATAGGAAAATATAGATTATGACCCAAAATATCGAACCCAAGGGAAACTTGTGCTTGTATGTGCTATTGTAATTTCAAAGCCAATTTTCGTGTGCAAAAGAGAGAAGAGAAATCCCAAATTTATGATGAGTGAAGAATTAAAATTGAAACTGATTTAAAACTAAATTAAAACAATTGGAAAAAAAACAAAGTAAAGGAGAAATCTATTGAAGCAAGTAAATTGGATGAGTTAAAAATCAATATTAAAGACAACTTTCACTAAAGGACTATCCACCTTAACAAGTATTGCTATGACTTAAATAAAAGAAGCATACAAGTGATTATGGGGAATTCAGTTTAATAAAACTAGATAACTTTATTCAAGATTATCATTCCAAGCATCAAATTTTCTTATTCAGATAAACTTAACACTTAGCATAAAGAACTGAATTAAGTCCCCTAGATGTCTATTAAAGCCTTTCTCAAGAGATTTAAGTTTCACCTATTCTTGGTTACCCTTTTCTTAATCTTAACTTACTCAAATCAACACACAATTATAGCTTATTCAGATTATAATCATGCATTAATCCAACTAAATTAACCTAAGAGCATGCAAGTCATTATTCAACTTAAATCAATTAATTAACCAATGCTTAATCAAGTTAATAATTAACTTAAAATTGAGAAGTGACAAGACTATGTTTAAGAACCAAGAAATAACCAACTTGCATTGAATTGAAGAACAAACTCAAGTCATAACAATACAAGTTTAAGGATTCAAGTATCCTTTAGCAAAAGTTAAAGAAAACTACTCACAAACCATTCTTAAAATTGAAAAAACGTTTTGCATAAAACAGTAAAAACAAAGAACGTAAAAACAAACTAAGAAAAACAAAGCTTAATTCTAATGATTGATGATGCCTTCTTCTGTTTTTTGGACTGCTATTTATAGGCAAAATTGTAGTAGACTCCTTGTTAAACTCCAGTCGCAAAATAGGAATCAAATTCTGCTAAAACAGGAAGCTCGATAATCCTTCGCGAAGTGGGAAAACTGGATCACGTGGCCATGCCCTACTCTTTGATATTGAACACGTGGTCACGTGTTCTCTAGGCCATTCTTCACACGTGGCCACGTGTGGTCCTTCTCTTGGAATCCACGTGGTCACGTGTTTGCCTTGTCTTCCTCTTTAATTCTCTTCACGTGATCATGGCTTTTCATGTTCTATGTCTTCACGTGGCCATGTCCTCTAAGTATCAAACCTTCACGTGGCCACAGGTGGAATTCTTCAGTATTTTCATGTGGTCACGTGTGAAGGCTCTAGACTGAACGCCAATTTTCTCGTAACAATTCCTCATATTTGCACTTTTGACCCTAAATTTTATCCTTTTTGCAAATTAAGTCATTTATTAACAATTTAAACCTGAAAATCAAACAAAACACAGAATTAACCTCAAAAATATAAATATTACCAAATTAACTCTAATTTAACATAAATAAAACCAAAACAACTAAATAACACAACTAAAAACATATCAAAAACTATATATAATTCACACTTATCAATATACTTATCAAGTTATACTTTTAGGACTAAAAAATATGGGTGCCACTTATAGAGGATGGCAACTAAAATATTGGATGGCCTGATAAACAAAGAAATGGAGGTGTACATAGATGACATGATGATCAAGTCAATTACTAAGGAAGGGCATTTTAAGGCATTAAAGAAATTTTTCCAGAGGATCAGCAAGTATAACCTTTGCCTCAACCTGAAGAAATGTATCTTTAAAGTTACTTCAAGTAAGCAAGTTTATAGCCAAATTGACTTTGATCTATAAACCAATATTCAAGTTGCTTGGGAAGGATCGGCCAGTAGTTTGGAATGAGGACTTTTAGAAACCATTTGATACTATCGGGGAATATTTTCTACATCCACCGATTTTGAGACCACCCCAAGTAGATAAGCCCCTGATTTTGTATTTAGCTATAGAGGATAGTTGGATAGGGGCTATGATGGCACAAGGGGATGACTTCAAAATTGAGTATGTAGTGTACTATCTCAGTAAGAAGTTTTTCCCATATAAGGCAAAGTATATAGAAGCTGAAAGATTTGTTTGGCAATAATATAGGTGTCAAAAAATTTGAGGCACTACTTTTATTCTTATATAATATAGGCAGTGAAAAAAGAGAACCCTCTTAGATGCCTATAAGAAGCTCCCTTATTGTTAGGAAAGATGGGAAGGTGGTTAATTATCTTGAAAGAATTTTACATAGAGTACATCACTAGGAAGACCATCAAAAGGGGAGCATTAGCAAAATTCTTAAATGACTAGCCATTATAGGGAAAAAAGATGATTTATAAATTTCCTGGTAAAAACTTCATAGCCATGACAGTTCAAGGTTGGCAAATGTACTTTGACAGAGCTGTGAATAACACAGGAGTAAGAGTAGGAGTAATCTTGGTCACCCCAAAAGGAGAAAAGCTACCATTAGCTTAGAAGCTAAGGTATAAAGCCACAAACAACGAAATAGAGTACAAAGCTTACATTTTTAGGTTAGAGGCCTTGCTAGCTATAGAAAGAAAATTTACAGAAGTGTTTGGGGACTCATCTCTAATAGATATAAATATTAGTAACCTGAAGTTTACTAATTGTTGTACAAATATTAGTAATTTATTGTTTGCCAAATATACAAACATCAGTAAACATGAAGTTTATTGATTAAGTGATGCTAATATCAATAAACCTGAAGTTTATTGATTACAGTAAAATTAAAAATTGAAACAAATACGAATAAACATAAAGTTTATTAATTGTTACAAATATTAGTAATCACGAAGTTTACTAACTATTTGATATTAATATTAAGAAATTTGATATCTATTATTAATTCCATAAACAATCTTCACAAGTGTTGAAATTATCTTACTTCTATTCTTGTATGTCTAGGATGTAATAAAATAATTTTATTTGGGGTCCAATTAAAAGAGATTAATAATCTAAGGGCCAATGTCAAAGGAAGTAAGGAAGTGGGGTTAATGTTTTAACAAATTATTTAGAAAGGGGTATTTTCACTACATGCAAATTATTGAGGGACTCCAAGGGAAATTTTCTCTTTATCTTTATATAGTGGAAGATCACATTTAAGAGAGAGAAAAGGTGGAAGTGGCTGTGTTCTTAGCTTGGGGCAGCATCTTCTCTCCTAAGATTCTTATTTATTCTCTCTTAAATGATCTACAAGGAAAAATCAATTGCATGTGAGTGATCAAAGGATTTTTGAATCATAATTTCAAAGAAGAAGATCAATGAGAAGATATTTTTAGAGGAAGGAGTAAATTTCAGGTTTAGGAACTTAATCTTCATGCATGTCTATGGATATCAATGTTTATACTTGGATTACTTAATTTTAATGATAATTTATTTGTTTTTTTAGGATTTGTGAGAGATTTAAATAGGAAAAATTGTGTTTTTGAATGTTGAGGAAAAACTGGGTGTGGTTCTTATGAACCATACTGCTTGTTTTGTCCATATCTAACGTTGTAGACCTCGGATTGAGGTGATTCAAAATTTTGGCTAAACTAGATTCAATTATCTACAATTAATTAGAAGGATTTGTGGCTTGATTCTATTTTTAAGGAACTCGGAAAATTCGTACACATGAACTATTTGAGTGTATAGGCAGTTTTGAACAGTTACCAATGTTTTAACCATAACTCCTTGTATTTAAGTCATAATTGAGTGAGGTTTGATTCTATGTAAACTTGTTATAAAGATAAACAAATTTGTAGAAGAATCCTAGCCATAAATCTACCTCTAAATAATTTATATGATTTATTGAAATTGTAGTGAGCTGTTATTCTCGGTTCTAGATCAGATTGTGGAAAAAATGATATATCTCTTAGTATAGTGAACGACATTCTATTAGGTTTGATTCTATGAAAACTAGACTTCTAAACCTATACTTTTCATGAAGAAAACAAAGCCTAATTCTATCCTTAAGCATGTCTAATTTTAGCTTAATTTCAGAACTATACACAGCACTATCAATAGAAACATTATTTATTAAAGTGTAAATATCTTGAGTTCTGGAAGTGCTATTGAAATTATTTTTGATGTTATAAAAATGAGAAACATAGGGGATTATGTTTATAGAAGGACAATTTTGCTAAATCTATGTATACATGAAAATACATTGATTTACAAGTAGCATGAAAAATATTTGATTGAAATGTTATGTATATATATGTATGGTAAAAAACGTGTACATGGATGGTTATGTGAAATTATTCTTATATATATATTTAATCAAATGATAGTGTATATTGTTATATAATTATTTAACTATGAAATTGATAATTAAATGTTAAAGTATGATAAATGAAATTTGATGCCATAAAATTTATATAGAGTTCAATTTTTGAAGAAGAAAATAGGAATATATAAATACATATACATGAATGCTGGAAGTTGTATCTATGAACATACATAATTGTCCATATTGATGCATATGATTTATATTACCTCAAATCGAATGTGCATGTGTATGCATGTCTAAAACATTGAAAATATAAATGCTAATACCATCAAGCATGAGCATAATTAAGATGCTGAAATGAGATAATATATATATTTATATGCCAATTAAGTTTTTAAAGAACCTAAATACTATGAGTTATAACTATAACTATATGTAAACGGATGCCTAATATATGTGAGCATTCTTATATGTAGATAGGATATATATGTGATAGTTAGATATTATAATGTTACCATAAATGTTCATTTGGTGTTATGGTATGTGGACCAAGAAAATGGAAGCATATAATGTTATCTATACTTGTATGCAATGATGATATTATTTTGTTGTTTACATATTGATGAACTTATAGTTATTGTACTTAGTTATATGACCTAACTTTAATTGGGCTAATATATTTATATATATATACATCAATGTCTAAATGGCACTATACTAAATAATATACATGTTTGCTATTAATCTATTGAGGTTAATGTTGTGTACAACTTAAACGTCAACTTTACATATATGAAGAAGTAATGTTATTAATAGAATATATATGTGCTTATAGCATAAACACAGTGTGATTATACATGAATGGGTTTAAATCTCAAAATATGCTTTTACTTAATTATGACATAGAGATGCATATGCATTTACATATAATTATGGTTTCTATAAATATATCATATAAGTATGACAATACAAAGCTTATATAAGTGTGAATTTATAATCATAAACAAAAGTGTTCTTAGGCATATGATATGTTTAAAAGAAATATGTAAATATAGATATGTGGGCATGTATACTTTGAATAGAGGAGCTTAATATAATGAGATGATAAATGTTGTTTACATATGTGATATTGTGGAAATACATGCCATGATCTCCTTATAAATAAAGGATAGTAATGTTGAAAAGTGGAAGTAGTCTTATAATGTTTATCTTACATAGTTTATGTGAGTATACATTTTTATAAGTGTATACATATAAATATGATTAAACTTATGTGAATAAAGTTAAAGTAAAGCAAAGTAAGTTTTTATGAAAGGATTTAATTGCCTGCATTGATTCTAGGATGTGGATAGATAGGCATGCCTATAAGGGTACCTTATAGTTGTTTTTGAATAGTTTTGACCTGTTTAGGTCCATTTGAAATTAAAAGTTAGAGTGACCCTATTTGGGTTTAAAAGTTAGAGTTGATTTTAACAACCCCATTTGGGTTGTAGCCGACCTCGCTTGGGTCCGTTTGATCGGTCCATATTATTTGATTGATCCCGCTTGGGTCCACGTTATTTGATTGACCCTGTTTGGGTCCATGTTATTTGTTTGATCCCGTTTGGGTCCATCGATTTATCATATAATTTTATCCCTACAAGGGATCACCGTTTAATACCTCCGGGTATCTTATTTGTACCTTCGGGTGCCACCGTTATAATCAACAGTTTTGTACCTTCGGGTACTATCGTATAACTCGATATTCCCCTCTTTAGAATAGTGCAGGCTTTATTGTCAAAGGATAAGAAAATTTTAATAAGGCATGCAAATTCTTAATTGACTTCATACTATTCTATATATGAAATTCCTTTTGTTGCACATATAACCCACATCTAAAATAATGCCTAATAGTATATGCATCTATACTGCTAGTATCATAAATACATGCTAATTGTTAAATTGATGATATATATATGTCCTTTATTTTTATATGTATGACAACATATGATTTATGAAGAAATTTGTATTAAGGGTTATAAGAGTTATGCTATAATACCCATTGTTTTTGAAATATTTTTCCTATGATTATATATGTGTTCATATTGTTGCATGTACACATTCTTTAATATGTATATGTTATTTATGGTAATGATATACAAGTGTTATGATTAGTTGATAGGCTTATTTTTATGATACATCTAATATGTTATAACATGAATAACTTATGGAACATAAAGTAAGCCTGTGGTAATATTATAATCTCATGGTAATTTGGAAGTGTTGATTTTTTATATAATTCTAATGTGTGTATATCCTAGACATACAAGAATAGAAGTAAGATAATTTCAACACTTGTGAAGATTGTTTATGGAATTAATAATAGATAACTATACTTTTATGATTAAGCATTGATTAATAAAATAATCATATATTAAATAGTTCAATTTAAGTCCAAAGGAAGTTGAAACTTGTATGATCATATATGATGATTGGAACATCAATACAAATTCTTACGATTAAACTTTATGATTTCTATAAGTGAATGTAAATGTTCAATTTCTTTCGAAATAAATCATTGTTATACTTGAGGCATGTTGTATGCTTGTTGACGATCACTTTGAGTGGTCGTTTATCATAATTTAGTTCCCTACTAAGCTTTATAGCTTAGCACGGGTGTTTCATCCATGTAGGTTACAAGGCTAGGACTTTCTCGCGGGACTAATATCTGTAGCAGGTTGGCCAACATAAGTCTTTGATGATTATAAAGTATATAGTCTTCTTTTTGGTTCCTTTTTGTATTTCGAGGGTTTTATGTTGTGTTGGAAATCTTGTAAAAGTACAGCTATTTTGTAAGATGTTAATCAGTTGTTATATTTTGTAAAGAGACTCTAACGTATATATTAAAGTCTTAATAGTTTAGCACTCTTATGGATTAAGTACGAATATCAATTCTCTATATAGTTGGTATATGTTTATCTTGCACAGTAAAACATGTCTAATGAGATGGATGAAGTGATATATATAGATTATAGAGTAAGGATGCTATAATTAGACAAGCCTAATAACAAAATTAGGCTTTGCATTCTTCATGAAAATTATAGGTTTAGAATTCTAGTTTTCACAGAATCAAACCTAATAACATTTCGTTCACTATACTATGAGATATATCATTTTTTCCACAGTCTGACCAGAATCGAGAATAACAGCTCACTACAATTTCAATAAATCATATAAATTATTTAGAGGCAGATTTATGGCTAGGATTCTTCTACAAAGTTGTTTATCTTTCTAACAAATTTACATCGAATCAAAACTCACTCAATTATGACTTAAATACAAGGAATTATGATTAAAACATTGGTAACTGTTCAAAACTTCCTATACACTCAAATAGTTTACTTGTATGAATTTTTTGAGTCCTTTAACAATAGAATCAAGCCACAACTCCTTCTAATGAATTATAGATAATTGAATCTAGTTTACCTATAATTTTGAATCACCTCAATCCGAGGTCTACAACTCTAGTTTGGGACAAAACAAGCAGCCTGGTTCACAAGAACCACACCCAGTTTTTCCTCAACATTCAAAAACATGATTTTTCCTATTTAAATCTCTCATAAACCCTAAAAAACAAATAAATTATCATTAAAATTAAGTAATCTAAGCATAAACATTGATATCCATACACATGCATGAAGATTAAGTTTCCAAACCTGAAATTTACTCCTTCCTCTAAAAATATCTTCTCCTTGATCTTCTTCTTTGAAATTATGATTCAAAAATCCTTTGATCACTCACATGCAATTGTTTTTTCCTTGTAGATCATTTAAGATAGAAGAAATAAGAAGCTTAGGAGAGAAGATGCCGCCCCATGCTAAAAACACAGCCACTCCCACCATTTCTCTCTCTTAAATGTGGTTTTTCACTCTATAAAAATGAAGAGAAAAGTTCCCTTGGAGTACCTTAATAATTTGCATGTAATGAAAATACCACTTTCTAAAAAATTTGTTAAAACATTAACCCCACTTCCTTACTTCTTTTAACATTGGCCCCTAGATTATTAATCTCTTTTAATTGGACCCCAAATAAAATTATTTTATTACATTTGGCCCTTTTTTAATTATATCAAAATTGACCACTTAGCTTTAATTAACTCTTTACTCCTCTGACACTAAAGAATATCAATCCATTAGGTCTTAACTTATAATAATTCATCTAATTAACCTTAATTAGACTTTAATAACATATTAATATCCTTGAATTCTATTAGGGCCTATTTTGGGTCCTTACAACAATAGTATCATTTTTATATATGGATATATAATATTGATGTAAGCAATACTTGCATGCATTATGCCAATAAAGATCATAAAATCTATCAATTACAATTTTAGTTAAAAATTGCATTTTGATTAATACATTTCCTAATATCAAAGGAAGAAAGCAGCTAAAATAAATAAATATATTATGTATATTTTAGATCCTAATAACATGAACATGAAGTTTAAAAGATTAGTTAATTATGATGCTAATGTATTTGTTAGTGTGTAGAGATTAATTATATCTCATATGTATTAGCTGTAAATGCTCCAACAATGTCCTAGTAGGACAATTTGCCTTATAGGGTAAATTATTTGGTTTCAAATAAAAATAAAATTTGCAAATGAAAAGGAGCAAATAAATCCATATGGTCATATTGTAGAGGCAGGTACTCTTGAAGCGATTTATGACATAACTAATTTTTAAATCCCCGGAGTGGTTCAAGTAACTGAAATCAAATAAGAGATCTTAATATGTAATTTGCCATTAAAAGGAACCAAAAATGGCAAAGTTGTCGACAACATTTCTATATAAAAATATTAATATTGATATTTTTAACACAGTAAGGATCTTAAAATTAAATATATTGAAAAATAAAGATATTAATTGCATTGAATATGAACGTTTGGACCTACAGTTCAAAATATTGAAAATACGATGCCAAAAGATATAATTGATATTCATTCAATAAACAATAAAGTCGTAAAATATTATTTATTTTATGATATTTATTGCAATGAATTGGTATTGATTGTAAAAATACATATTTTCTTATAATGGATGCAGTAGTTTTTAATATTTATCAATTTGGCAATATATTAGTAATTGATGCCATTTGCCTATTTGATAATAAAATTACATATAATTCCTGAAAGATTTATTATGCCTGAAATTTTTGAAGTATTATAATGTTATCTATTACCATAATTTATTTATGATTTTGATCACCAAAACTATTAAAATTAAACTTTAAGATACTTTAACAAATTTTGGAACCTTCAGTTTTATTTGACTTGAAAATCGAGTTCTATTTTATTAAAATAGTAAATTTTTACAATGTGATTATATGTTTATAAATTATCTTCCATTGAGTACTTCAATAGTTGTAAAGTTACTAGATATAATATATTTCATTATCATATATTATTGATGCATTAAGTAATCATGTATTACATGGTAATTGTCAAATTGTTACTTGAAATTACATTTTGTTTTAAATATTTTATTTCTCTAAATAATCATATATGTTTTATTTAGACAATTTTATTATCTTTAAGTAATTTTTTAAAAATATTTGAATTAAATTACTAAATGCATTCATTTGTTATAGCTATTATATGATTATGTTGTATACATGTTATGATCAAATTATTTTATTTGTTTCATTCCTTAAAGTAAATGAAGCAATATAGAATTATAGCCATAAAAATGGTATGTTCAAGAAATGATAATTATTACTATTGTATGATTAATTTTCATCACCAGAAGTGGCTAATAATTAAGAGAAATAATCGAAATGGTTAAGAAAATCATTTGAGAATGGATAACTTATTTATAATATGGTATAAAAGTACATTGGTCATGTACTCGTTATACGTATATAAACTCTATATGCATAAATTTAAATTTGTGTACCAATATTATTAAAAGGAAAAAAATACACGTTGTACTCTTTTTTTCTTAACTAAGGTTTTTACCTACTGGGTTTTCCTGTTAAGGCTTTTAATGAGGCAAGTTATGATGTGTATTAAAGATATTGCATGTATACTCTTTTTCCCTTTACTGGGTTTTTATCCCGTGGGATTTTTTTCAGTAGGATTTTAATGAGGTACAATAAGTATTAATGGACATTAAAGGGGAAGTATGTACTATAAATCCCATGATTATGAATGTCCATAGCTCTTTTAAGATTGATAGCATGACTTATCAAATGGAAAAAGGCAAAACAATTATTGTCCATTCATGATATTTTGTAATATTGTCAATGATTTTAAAAGTCCATCAGAAGCATGACAGATCTTTCAATGAAAAATATATTAATCTTTGAAGAAAATGAAATGAAAATTTCTAAAGTGATACTTTTGAAGAGGTAAAAAGCAACATAAATCAACAACTCTATATTTCTAGAAAAATAACCCCCAAAAGTGGTTCTAGTAATAATAAATTATATGAGTTGTGAAAATTGATGATAATTGTTGTTGATAATGTATTTACATATTCGGTTGTTTATAAAATATAATGAGTTTGAGTCTCTAGTTATCAAAAAGTGTCAATATTGAGATGATTGGCCAAAAAGCAAAGAAGCAAACTATATATAAAAATAAACTAATACAAGATATTTGGGTAACAAGTCCATACATCAGAAGATGTCAAATATTTTAGCTATAAGCGTCATAATTATTGAATTACTCAATGTTAGTTACTCATGAAGTTAGTTGAAAGCTCATGTGGTTTAAAGCCATAAATCATTACAATAAAGAAATGTGTAGATTATTGTTCAAAATAACGATCAACAATATTAAAGTACGAAGAAATCACAAAGTTTTCTTTAGCAGCAAACCAGTTGATCTATTTACCAAGATTCTATGGACTTCGATTTTCAAAAAACAAATAAGCAGTATTGGGATATTTTAGTTTAAGAAAATATTGCAATTATTGTATTTTTAAGGGAAAGTATATAGCTTATGAATATTATACTTTTTTCTTTGCTAAATTTTTATCCCACTGGATTTTTCTTAGCAAGATTTTAATGAAATATATTTATAGTGTTTAGTCATCCATTGGAAAGTGTTATGATAATTATGAAGTATTTGATTGACTATCAAACCCATCATTCTCTCAATTCTAGTAGAAGTCTACTTCTTCTATTTTATACCTATAAATATCCTATTATAGTTATTCAGTATATATAATCAAAAAGAAAAAATTCTCTATTCTATTATATCTATCTTTTCTTTAATTAGTTTTACAACACCTACGAAATTATAAAATATTGTCAATAATTTACCTACGGAAACATCCTTAGGAAAATTTATACTCTCAATAATTAATTTTTATAATAATTTATTTTAAAATAATATAATTTATTTTAAATTATTAATTAATTAATTCATATATAATTTAGAAATTTTTGTAAAAAAGTAGATATAAAATATTTTTGGTTATGATAAAATTATTTTAAAATAAAATATTACAAAAATTAATTATCAATAATATAAATTTCCCTTTCGTAGGAAATTTACCTATGGAATTATTTTTTTTCATTGAAAATTTCCTATGAAAATATGTTTCCATTGGGGAATTTCCTATGAAAACACAATTTTATAGGAAAATTACCTATAAAAGCATCATTCTATATGGAAATTACATATGAAATTATTTTTTCATCGAAAAATTCCCTACAAAAATAAAATTTCATAAGAAAATTACCAACAGAAGCATCATCCTGTAGGGAAATTACATAAGAAATTGTTTTTCCATTAGAAACTTCCTTACGAAAACTTATTCCTCCTTGAAATTCCCTATAAAACTTGATTTTCATTGGCAATTGTCCCATGGAAAAAGGATTTTGTCAGTAAATTTCGTGCGCAATTTTGACTGCAAAATATTATAGCTTTTTTACAACAAATATTTCTATTCAATCAGTAAATTTTGGAAAAATAATTCCCTCCATTGTTTATAATGGATTTGTTATTCCATCATAAAAATATTTTTCTCCTACCATTTTTCCTTCGGAACAAATTTTTCATCGGTAATTACCTGTGAAATTTTTTTCATAAGTAATTTTCCATCGGTATTTGAGATTTTTCTTATAATGAATGCTTTTATGATGTTTTTAGAGGCTACAGGTATCTAAAGCAATAAGGGGTTGTTAGTAAGGACCAGGCACAAGTAACCTCCTTTCGGTAGTCAACCTGCAACCCAAAACACAAGGCAGGATCTTGGGATTAATAAAGTATTCCTCTGATTGCTATAATTTTTTCGAGTAGAGGGTGCAATTCTAAATGGGTGAAGTGAAAGCGTGAAACCATAAGCCCTGACAACTGCTAGAGAAGATGAAAAATAGATCAATCTCATTGGAAAGCTATTGAATGGATTGTAAGGGCCGAGATGAAATTCCTTTCTAGATTCTTAGGGGCATTAAATGGTATATACAATCTATTGAGGAAGAGATTATCCTTAGAGGAAGAATGATAGAGGTAGATTACCTACCCTTGGAGCAATAAGAAAGCTCAAAAAGAGGGAAATGCAGAAAAAACTAAAGAGAAAGCACCTAAAGCAAGCTTGCCTAATGCCTACTTGAAAATGGATTTCTAAAGGGGGATTTCTCAGGTGGTAATAGCAGCATTCCATGCGATGAATATTTTCTCCAAGGGCAGGTTAAATCTTATGGGAATGAAAATAGCATTTTGCATACTCTGGTAAAGTTAGGGGTAATCTTTATCTCTTTTGATAATGAAATTTTCCAAAGCCATCAACAACGGGGTTATACATGAAGCCTGTATGTATGGGTTAGAAGCACTATTAGCCTTTAGGGCAAGGATAGTAAAAGTGTCTAAAGGCTCATCACCGGTAGTTACTAAGCTCATGTTGAATGCTCTATCAGAGAGAAGTACCTACTATCTTGTGGGAGGTGCTTAAGAAGACTGAGCAACTAGTTTGCCTTCTAGGTCTTATACCTAGGAATGAGAATTAGTTGGCTAGAACTTTGATAACCTTGGTTGTTGTGCAGCACATTCTAATCGAGGTGATCGTGAAGCTAATTAGTTCGAATAGGCTATGTTTTGAAGCCATAAAGATTGTTGATAAGAGACCACGGTGCTACAATGCTCAGTCTTGCTGTGGAGAAACTAACAACCTTTAAGGAATTTTTTAGAAAAGATCAAGAAAGATCCATAAGCTTCTCACACAATCCATCAGTATGGATAGGATTCCAAACAAAGTAGCCATAATGGTGTGTATTTGAAGTGCACTAATGATAAAGAATCCATGATGGTTATGGGAGAACTTATGATGTCATATATACGGCTTACATGAATGATTTGACACTTTATACATTAGAAGGCTTTCTTTACTTCCTATAGAGATAGACTTTTCTGGTCTAAGGAGTAGATATCATAGGGAAGTACGCTCAATATTGTTAAAAGGTCCAAAATTTTATGCTAACATCCCAGGATGTGTAAAGCTGAATCCTTTAAGCAATCAGCCTTAAAAATGGTTGGGTTTATTAAAGCACAATTGGGTGTTCCAACATGAATTCTTTTGTTATGCCCAATTCCAGGCCAACAAAAGAAGAAGAAAAGAAAAGAAAAAAGAAGAAAGATATTTGATGCCATAAGTCTTCCTCTGGCTAAAGAAGTAGTCAAAGAAAAAGGTAGCAAGGTGAAAAAATTCCCCTCTAAAAGGGTGCAAACCTGCAAGTTTTAGGCTACCACACGTATTTTAGGGTTGTAAAGCAATCATTAGAGCTTTAACATAAGCAGCACAGTCCTATTTACTATATGAAATAGGAGTGATGCTGTTAGCGGGAGTTAAGCTTTAGCTCTTGATAGGAATCGGATGTGTAAGGATAAGGCCTAGAATTAGATAGGACCTTGAGCACTCTAGTCAATTCACTTTGATTAACTATAGGACTAGTCAGCCATACCTTGTACCCAAACAAAATTATAAAATCACTCCTCAAATCTTTATGTGCCTTACATGATGCAATCAATGGAAGGCTACCTCTAAAGGATAAAGGTTTCTCACTATGACTTATGGTTCTTCAAGTTATATAGCACAGTGAGTTATAATCTACAATGTGGCCTTGTATAGCCTATATAGGGGTAGGCATTCAGATTGCCCATTCGGAGAGGTAAATAAAAATCTCAACCATAGACACGTGAAGTGGAATAGGATCTACCTGTTGTGAGTTATTTTGATCATGCCAAGTATATGATAAACACCAGTTAGGTTCTCTGAGATTAACGGCAAATGTCAGGCAGGATAAATCAATAAAATAATGCTATTATAAGAGTAGGCATGTAAGTAAAGGGTCATCCAAAGTATAGATCTTTCAAGAAGAAAGAATCGCTTTAGGATACCAATTTGGCAACCGCTAATGGAAACTCTCTAATACTTAAGTAGTTTCCTTCAAATATTTTACACATAGCTTGAGACACAAGCCAAAGTTTTGGGGGTAGAAAATGCATCCTTAGTTACTAAAAATCCTTAAGGTAGGGGGTACAACTTTTGAGTATGAGTATGGGATTATAAACTCGGCACCCAATGGATGAATA
This sequence comes from Excoecaria agallocha, assembly GCA_037975025.1. Classification (NCBI taxonomy): domain Eukaryota; kingdom Viridiplantae; phylum Streptophyta; class Magnoliopsida; order Malpighiales; family Euphorbiaceae; genus Excoecaria; species Excoecaria agallocha. The sequence goes on along the minus strand of CM075808.1, from coordinate 3,908,267 downwards.
TATTGCAATTATGGGGAAATAGATTTTCTTTTGCCAAGAATGCAGTAATGATAGACTACCTACCCTGAAAGTGATGAGAAAGCTTAGATAAAATACAAAGAAAAAAAACTAAAGGGAATTACTATAAAAAGCTTACCTAAAGATCAGGAGTTCTGTGGAAGACATACATGGGCCATTAGTCAAAGTGCATGCAAGATGTGGTCCCCTAAACACCTATGGTGTAGGCCTTTCATTTCATGCATACATACATACATCAATACATTTTTACATATGTTTTTGCATTCCTATATTTCATGCATTCATTCTTGCTTTTTTTGAATTTTATACATACATTCTTTATTTTTTGCATCTCATGCATACCTTCTTGCATTTCTATATTTCAAGCATATATTCTTGCATTTTTGCATGCATTCCTATAATTTTGCATTTTTGACATCTCTACATACATTCTCGTATTTTTGCAAGTGTTCTTGCATTTTTTTTTTGCATTTTTACATGCCTTATTTTTAATACAGGTGTTCTGATGCATATAACCTCTCACATGTGTTTTCACACACATTCTCTTTTGTGCACATTTTTTAAATGTTTCATATATAAATTTTTACATGTGTTAGTGCCCTTAATCCTTTTACATATGCTCCACATATAGTTCATTGCATGTGTCTCTCATCTGTAACTTGTTGTGTGCATTGCTTATATAATTTTGTGCTTATTTCTTCACATATAATTGCTCATGGATATACTATCTTTTGTATATATTGTTGTACATAACCTTGTAGCTAAAGAGAAAGTAGGCTCCACTATGCTTGCCTTAATGATTTACCTAGGCCTCCATGTGCCGCAGCCTGGAGCTTGAAGGATCACTGCCTCCCTAACACACCCATAATAATTGTTGCATCATTTTCCTTTTTCCCTAATAAAGGGATATTCTTTATTAAAATAGTTTATGCCTTAATTTTAATTTATTTTGCCAAGTTATGTCCAAATTTTTCACATAATGTTTTGCATTAATTTACTTCCAATTTGAAATTTTACTTCATCTTAATGATTCTCAACTATGAATGGGTTTGATCTCAATATGAGAAATTTACATCTTTATTTGAATATGAGCTGAACAAAAGGTAGTCATATCTTTTCTCCATTTGCTAAATTGTACAAAAAATCTTTGCTATACCATGCAATTTTTAAATTTTGAGCACCTTAGGCCAGTTTTTAAAAATAAGAAAAAAATAATTTATAAATAAGATGATGGGGTAAAACTCAATGAAGAGCACTAGAACCTTTTTTATTACCCATCAAAGCGACTCTAAGAAGAGAAAAAATATGGAAAATGATTTAGGCATCCCTTTTATGAACAACCCTCTAAATGACTTTCTTCTACCTAGATTTCATAATCGCTTGCCAACCCTTTGAGCCTTTATTTCAAGTATGCTAAATGCATGCTCATTCTATTATCACACACATTAAAGTAAGCCTTTAACCAAAATTATTTTGGCTTCCCCTTAGGAAGATGACCACTGTGGTCAAGTCAACTTCACATTTCAAGAATAAGGGAGATTAATTTCTACCAACCCTTTGTATAAATTCCATTCATAAGGAATTGAACTTATTTGTTGAAATAAACCTGCAAAGAAAAAATGACAAAAAAAAAGAAAAAAAAGAGAAGAAAAGAAAACAAAAAGAAAAGGGGGATCTTGAGTTAGTACCCTTCGAACAATTTTCGATAAATCAAAAATCATAAGGTTAAGTGTGATAATGCCTTGGTAGTGGAAAAATGGGTAGAGAATAATCCTCTTGCCAGTTAAGAAAATATAGTGGTCATTTTTCTTTAGTGACTTAACCTTCCTTTGGTAGCCATTCATCGAAGCCCGATGTTACAACCAATGTAAGACCTCTTGATTCTAGGTTTAGCCTCTTCCAACCTAGCAGAGATGACCTTCTAGTAAGTTTTGGTACGTAAAATGATGCATATGATTTTTCTTGAGCTTCAAGCGGGAAGGCATGAATACATTTATGCATTCGAGTTAAATCTCATCTCTAACTTTACATCTATAATTTGCTTTCAAAAGATAAAAATTCTATTTTATCCTTTAGCACACACATACACGAAAATGACTTGGTATTCTTCATGCTTATTTGTTAGTTTGGTAGGCTTTGGTATTGACATGCCTATTCTTATGTTCCCTTATTAAGAATGACCCCTTGAGTTCTTTTATTAAGATTAAACTAGCTAAGAATATGATCCATTCAGCTTTATCAAGGATGATTAAAATTCAAATTTAAGGTATATAAATTACAATTAATTCAAATTTTAAACGTTTCTTGGCAAATAACTCTTTGCACATGTCACATGTAACACTCATCACATATAGCTCACACATGTAATTGTGCAAACTCACATAAAATTTTTTGCACATATATTGTACATTTGATTTTTGGCACATACTCACATGAATAGCTTCTTGCAAGGAAAATGCAAATGGACCCCAAGTGCCGAAGACAACCCCATGCAATGGATAGAAAAACCATGAGGAAAACTCCTTTGGCAAAGATCGACCTAGTTCAAACAAAAGGAATATCCTACATGGCAAGGTCATATACACATACCATGACTATCTACATATGCCTTACTTATGGGTATTCATCAAAAGATGGCTATATTTTTTAAAGACAGAACTCTATGTGAGGAATCATGCAAATCCATATAGGTAAGTACCTTTTTCCAATTAAAACAAGTATACTGACATATAACCTTTTCGTAGGTACAAATGATTTCTCCATCACTAAAGATTCGATTGGTTGTATAGTTAGCTAGTGCTTTTTTGTTCGATAAAAACTTTCATGCCAACAAGCTGGCACTAACTAAAGGGTTAACACATCACCAAGTTGATGGTAAACCACCTACTTCAACCAATTTAAGGATTAATATGTCAACAAGCTGATAAAAACTATCCCAACAAAAAGAGGATTAATACATTGACAAGTTAATGATAACTACCCAGTCGAGGGTTAACACATCAGTAAGCTAACAGTAACTATCCTAACCAACAAAGGGTTAACACATCAATATGTTGATGGCAATCACCTGACCTAGGGTTAACACATCGATAAGCTGATGGTAATCACCTAAATAAGGGTTAACATATCAATAAGCTAATGATAACTGCCCTAACCAACAAAGGGTTAACACATTGACAAGCTAACGGTAATCACCAAATCAAGGGTTAACACATCAATAAGCTAATGGTAATCACATAACTAAGGGTTAACTCATCGATAAGTTGACAGTAACTACCCCAACCAACAGAGGGTTATTACATTGACAAACTAATGGTAATCACCCACCAAAGGTTAACATATTGACACGCCAACGGTAATTACACCAACCAATAAAGGGTTAGCATACCCATAAACTCATGTTAATTACCAGACTAAAAGTTAACATGCTGACAAGCTAGTAGTAATTATTGAACTAGAAATTCACTACCACCAGTGGTACATGTCTGCATTTCAAAATTCACTACCTTAAGTACTTATCTTCTATCTTTTTACTTTAAACTTTTGCAAACCTAAATAGTAATGCACTATCTCTCCCAAAGTTAGAGGGATATGCAGACATCGATTCTTGATTTAGCCTCTATCAAAGTTATCTAATGAGGATAATTTTATTCTAAAGTAACTAGAGAATGGAAGCACTATGGCCCTCTCCAACATTTTTTGATAAAAATATCTTCTTACAAAGCTTTTGTGGTTTCTAGGAGTTAAAAATAATGTTTTACAGTTTACCTATATTATTTCTCTTTTAGATTGGAGAAAAAAAGTCCATTTAAAGGCTTAGAGATAGAGTCAAAGGTGATTCATGATCTTGACTCATGGGTCAAGACCATGATTTGCTCCTGAGTCACTGCCTTTAAGGGTGACTCACTTCCTTTCCCCTTTGCCAGTGACTCAACTCACTGGGCACGAGTCAAATGTGTGATTCGTGAGTAAGTCATGGGCCAAGCTTGTGACTTATTCCATTTGAGCTTGTAATTGAGTTTTTAGGATTTTGTTGGAGGCCCAACCTCCATTCATGCCCTTGTCTTACCAATTAAGGCCATCACTCGGTATTTTTACCTAAAATTATAGTTTTTCCTATTAAACAAAGGATTAGTTTTTTAACAAAAATATTTCTTACTCTATTTGGCCTAATCCTCAACATTTAATACTAAATAATCTCTCTAGTTTTTACTTAAATTCAAAGAAAATGAAGGAAGAAGAATGAGAAGAAAGAACTAAATTGAAAATCTACTGGTTTTTAAAATAACTCTATTAAAGATAATATAACAGGTAAGAATATTGAGCACATGTAGATCTATAACTTTCCTTCTTGTACATATTCATTTTTTCTTTTTTGTACAGTATGCCTTCATGCTCTATTTTAGCTTTTATTTCATGTTATGTGCCATATTAGCTCTATTTGCCTAAATACATGTTTTGATTCCTTATACATCGTGCAGACATGACTTACGACCTTCAGTCATAAGCGAGCCATGGCCCTCTTAACTCATCATGACTTACTTCTGGATCGCCCAGTGACTCATTAATGAGGGCATCACTCACCACAATTAAGGCCTTGACTCACCCTTTAGGTCGTGACTCACCTCTTTTGGAGCATGACATGCTCCCTTCTCATTCCTTAATGTGTATGTGACTCACTCACTTTATATTTATCTCCTTTTTTTCAGCTTTATTCCTCATTTTTTACTTTTTTTATTTTCTTCCTTTCGTTATGTTCATTTGTTTATTATTTGCTCTAATTAAATGTCTATATTTTTTTGTATTTATAATCTTGATAATTTCTTTATCTTAATATTATCATTATTGTTAACATATTTTATAGCTTATTATGATTTGATGCCTCAAATTATTTTATTTCGCTTTTATTAACTCATATGTTTTTTCTTTTTTTCAATGTATGATATGATGCTCTTTTTATGGGAGGATTGGAAGATGAAGACCCAAATTGGCCCGAGATTAATTTCTCATCCACCGATTTAATTATTAGCTTATTTTGTAATTGGCCTATGTTATTCTTTTCTTTTTTTTATTGCAAATTGGTTGTAATAGCTAGTAAAAATTTAGTTTTTGCACGATAATCAAGGAAAGTTCACACTTATTGTTTTCTATCAAATTAAATGATTTTTACAAAGTGGACCAATGTCCTATTTTAATCCCAAAAATCACAGAAAGAATTTCATAAATATACATCAAGGAACCACTATTTCCAATATAATAAATAGTTTGATTTATGTGTTTTTTTATTATTGCATGCTTTCATTTATTTACTATAAATAATCATTTTATTTTAATGATAATCTAAAAACTCACTAAATAATTTTACACAAATTTGAGTGGGATTTTTCTATAACAAAAAGATAAATGTGATGATTAAAATGTTTATAATTAGAATTTTCTTCAAAGAACGCGAAGATTTCTTTTACTTAAAATAAATTAAATATGATTCTTTTCTTGAAATTGCGAGGGATCGACTATCACATTATTTTTTCAAAACTACAGTTAAAGCCTGGCCTTTTTTTAAATATGAATGCAAGGATCAACATCTGCACTCAAAAGGACTCAATAAATTTCCCGATTTTGTAACACCCTAATCCACTAACCATGCGTAAATTTCAATCACAATCATAACCTAGTAAAGATAAGGCATGGATAATAATAAACATTACATGCCATAATTATTACATGCCACAATAACTTAAAACAAACTTATAAATTAAAGGCCTAACATAAAGCCAAAATACATAATGGAATCCTCAAGCAACCGTACTCAGTCAGATCTTCACTTCAAAGGCTGACTAGCCACCAACTATCGATCCACTAGAGCTTAACCAGTACCTACATGGATAACAAACCCATGCTAAGCTATAAAGCTTAGCGGGGAAACAAACTCTAAAGGTAAACTCAAATAAAACATCATAAAATCATTACACCCTTTTTAATTTAAGGAAAACATATAAGTCAACAATATTAAACATTCTCACCCTTACTATACCAAATGAATTGCAATCCTAAATATGAACATTATTCTTACAATCATCTACCTCATAGTAATTGATAGTACAACTTTCATCATAAACATTAATCACATTTGTTATGTATGATATGCCTTCAATGTTCAATTAACGCTTAATGGAGTACATATATATCATACATCATCTATAAGAGATATGTTAGGCATTAATACTTCACATATGTCATGCAACCTTAGCTATATAATACATAGCAGAGAATTACATTTCCTTTATATCATTCTAGCCAAAAAGGAATTCAATCAAGCAATATAGTAGGCCATTAATCATGTTCACATTACATCGGTGAAGCAATGGCTATATATATAAATAGATACTCATATATCCTTATTTAATAGTACCTGGCTTAATCTTTTAACTTTTAATAGCCTGCCTAAGTACTAGTTCATAAGGTGGATAACAGGAACAATGGATACCGAAGGTATCAAATGATGGACCCAAAGGGGCCGAACTATGGTTCCATAAAGGAACAAAGCAATAGACCCAAACGGGGTCAACAATGGTTCCAGCAAGGAACAAACAATAGACCCAAATGGGGTCAATAATGGTTCCAGCAAGGAACAAACAATAGACCCAAACAGGGCCAAATGATGGTTCTATAAGGAACAAGACCCAAACGGGGTCAACTATGATAGCTGCTAAATCCCTCTAGGCATGCCTATCTAATCCACAACTGAACTAAGAGCTGCAGGCTTTACTACTTTAAGAACATCTTGAATTCATCATATTCTTCCTTATTTAATTTAACATTTTCTTAAATCATTTTCCACAAATGATCATATATCATTCATTTACATAGCAATACTGGCTTCAAGCCCTGATATTCAAGAATGCATATAACCTGTTTATATACTTGCATAACCATTGGATAACTTAAATCTTACATTAGAATGCTTTAGCATAATGGTAATTGAGTATTATGCAATACTAGCTCAAAACAATGTTTTAAGAACTTAATGCAATACATATCGTTGAATATAAGATCATGAAGTAACAGGTTTTGAATTTCAAGGTTAACTCTGGTAATACTCAGTGATAGTTCATGAAAATGAAACCATGCATATAGTCTTATAAACCTTGATCACATGACTCCACACGTAAAACATACTCACTAAAAAAGAACGTACCTGAGTGGTTCTTTAAAACCGTTTCTCTTTGCTTCACTATACTCAATTTAGTCATCACACATTCATTTTGTCCAATACGTTATATACATGCATTTTATGTCTCACACATAGTGAAAGTAATCAAATGTGAGATTAACGTTTACCTATGTCCTTCATAATGCCTTGGAAAGACTTCACAATTTAATTATTTCATTTAGAAATCATATGACTTATTAACCACCGCTATAATTAACATAATCATCATGTACATTATTTATGGTCCATTTAATTCTCTCCACTTATATTTTATAATATGGAATTCATGATTCATGAAGAATTTATAGTTTGGAGAGTGCAGTAGAACCATTAAAAGAAAACATACTAGTGCTCGTGCCCAAGAAGAAGAGAAGGCATACATGGCCACGCAAGGAAAACAAAGACCAAACGCATGGCCAAGTGGAAGGAGAAGTAAGCCATTCACGTGGCCACGCAAGGAGAAAGGCAACCATTCACGTGACCATGCAAGGAGAAAGAGCAAGGCATTGCACGGCCATGCTAGGAGAAACCCAAGCTATCACGTGGCCATGTATGGAGAACCAAAGAAAATCACACGGCCATGCATGGAATTCCAAAGAGAATCACGTGGCCACGCATGGAACACCAAAAGAGACACACGGCCACGCCTGGGAAACCAAAGAAAATCACGTGGCCACTCAAAGAGACAACTAAAGAGAAGCCAAGGCATGTGTGGCCATGCATAGAAAGAAAGGACAGGTTACACGGCCACGCAAAGCATTTCGACAGTCTCGATTAAAAATCGCAATTTCCATCTCTAATGATTTTGAATCCCAAAACTCACCTCAAGTACTTAGATTAAATCTTTCTTTGTTCATCTAAAACACTAAAATTTATCCTTCCCTTTAACCAAGGGGACACATACAAGAACATAGGAAAATCATCAAGTAACCATGGATCTAGGGTTCCTATACCTCAATACCAGCTTCATTTCCTTAGGAAGTCCACTGATCTAGCTCTTTCTTCCTTCTCCTATCCTTGATCTATCTGCTTCTCTCATTTTTCCTTACACATAAAGATAACAATAGGATCTTGTAATCCCTCATAACCAGAAATCATAAAGGAAGAAGAGGAAGAGGAAGAAGAGATCTTCAAGGAAAGACATTACCTTTAATCTTCACTCACAAACCCTAGCTCCATTCTCCAGCCCATAATCAGCAAAGATAGAGAGAGAAAGAGAGAGAGAGAGCTATCTCCCTCCAAAATGTTGATCCCCCTTCTCAAAACCCTTGCTATCCCTTCTCTAAGAAGCTATTGAAATATCTCATTATGAAATTCCAAAATTGCCCTTATTCAACTTAATCCCAACAACTTATTTTTCTTAATATTTAACGCTTGAACTTTTGATTTACTTCAACTATATCCCTCTTTTATCTTAATTTTAACCATACTTAATTTACATACATGTTAAAATTACCAAAATACCCCTAATAGGACTTAACCTTAGCAATGCCAAATAATTCAATATTTGCCTTAATTAACCATAATCCTCGTCACTTTACTATAATCCGGTTAGGGCTATGATTGGGCCCTTACAATTCTCTCCTCCTTAAAAGAATTTCGTCCTCAAAATTCAAACATATCATCTTTATCTGTAATGCTATAAATTTTTAAACTCAATCTTATCTACAAACAACCATAGCTATAACAACCTCATCCATCTCTATCATTAGTATCTGCCTCTGATTTTCTGATACTCCTATGCTCATTACATTTCCTATCAGTTTTCCCCTTTCAGCTGGGCCAGGTATGCGATGCAATGCTTTTCATGTGATATGGGATGTTATGCAATGCATTAATGTCTTCATGTATGCAATAGAATACCAATGGGTATTCACATAAACTGTACATGTCTTATCCCATCCTTATATAATGAAACATACTCAATTACCCAAGCTAATTAGGAAAATCCTGACAATCATATATATAGAGCATCTTATTAACCTCAACATCTTGCATGCTCAGCAATGCCAGAACTCAATTATCTTTTTATCATATAAATTTTTTCCTTAAATATCGTAATAAACAATCTAAACATACTTATAATCAACTCATGCTATACTTTAATCATAGATCATCAAGGCTTTTATACACTTCCAATATCAGGGAGTGAGAGATACCTATAATTCCTTAGATGTCATCTCACAATTTTTGAACTAACATCCTATTAGTACTCCAATATCCATCAATCGTAAGTTAATCATTCCTCGAAATCATCAAAATTTACATCTCAATGACAATAACATCTAGTACAGGTATTTGGTCTAGACCAATATCATCTCAACCTTCAAGAACCATTCGTAATTTCATATTGTCCAGAAAAGACTAAACCTAGACTCTGATACCACTAATTGTAACACCCTAATCCACTAACCATGCATAAACTTCAATCACCATCATAACCTAGCAAAGATAATGCATGGATAATAATAAAAAGTACATGCCATAATTATTACATGCCACAATAACTTAAAACAAACTTATAAATTAAAGGCCTAACATAAAGCCAAAATACATAATGGAATCCTCAAACAACCGCACTCAGTCAGATCTTCACTTCAAAGGCTGACTAGCCACCAACTATCGATCCACTAGAGCTTAACCAATACCTACACGGATAACAAACCCGTGCTAAGTTATAAAGCTTAGTGGGGAAACCAATTCCAAGGGTAAACTCAAATAAAACATCATAAAATCATTACACCCTTTTTAATTTAAGGAAAACATATAAGTCAACAATATTAAACGTTCTCACCCTTACTATACAAAATGAATTGCAATCCTAAACATGAACATTATTCTTACAATCATCTACCTCATAGTAATTGATAGTATAACTTTCATCATAAGCATTAATCACATTTGTTATGTATGATATGCCTTCAATGTTCAATCAAAGCATAAGGGAGTATATATATATCATACATCATCTATAAGAGATATTTTAGGCGTCAATACTTCACATACATCATGCAACCTTAGCTATATAATATAAAGCAGAGAATTACATTTCCTTTATATCATTCTAGCCAAAAAAGAATTCAATCAAGCAATATAGTAGGCCATTAATCACGTTCACATTACATCGGTGAAGCAATGGCTATATGTATAAATATATATATAAATAGATACTCATATATCCTTATTTAATAGTACCTGGCTTAATCTTTTAACTTTTAATAGCCTGCCTAAGTACTAGTTCATAGGGTGGATAACGAGAATAATGGATACCGAAGGTATCAAACGATGGACCCAAAGAGGCCGAACTATAGTTCCATAAAGGAACAAAGCAATAGACCCAAACGGGGTCAACAATGGTTCAAGCAAGGAACAAATAATAGACCCAAATAGGGCCAATAATGGTTCTAGTAAGGAACAAACAATAGACCCAAACGGGGCCGAATGATGGTCATCATTCCATAAGGAACAAGACACAAATGGGGTCAACTATGGCAGCTGCTAAATCCCTCTAGGCATGCCTATCTAATCCACAACTGAACTAAGACCCGCAAGCTTTATTACTTTAAGAACAACTTGAATTCATAATATTCGTCCTTATTTAATTTAACATTTTCTTAAATCATTTTCCACAAATGAACACATATCATTCATTTACATAGCAATATTGGCTTAAAGCCCTGATATTTAAGAATGCATATAACCTGTTTATATACTTGCATAGCCATTGGATAACTTATATCTTACACTAGAATGCTTTAGCATGATGGTAATTGAGTATTATGCAATACTAGCTCAAATTAATATTTTAAGAACCTAATGCAATACATATCATTGAATATAAGATCATAAAGTAACGGGTTTTGAATTTCAAGGTTGACTCTGGTAATACTCAATGATAGTTCATGAAAATGAAACCATGCATATAGTCTTATAAACCTTGATCACATGACTACACACGTAAAACATACTCACTAAAAAAGAACGTACTTGAGTGGTTCTTTAAAACCATTTCTCTTTGCTTCACTATACTCAATTTAGTCATCGCACATTCATTTTGTCCAATACGTTATATACATGCATTCTATGTCTCACACATAGTGAAAGTAATCAAATGTGAGATTAACGTTTACCTATGTCCTTCATAATGCCTTGGAAAGACTTCACAGTTTAATTATTTCATTTAAAAATCATATGACTTATTAACCACCGCTATAATTAACATAATCATCATGTACATTATTTATGGTCCATTTAATTCTCTCCAATTATATTTTATAATATGGAATTCATGATTTATGAAGAATTTATAGTTTGGAGAGTGCAGTTGAACCATTAAAAGAAAACATACTAGTGGTCGTACCCAAGAAGAAGAGAAGGCATACACGGCCACACAAGGAAAACAAAGACCAAACGCATGGCCAAGTGGAAAGGAAGTAAACCATTCACGTGGCCATGCAAGGAGAAAGGCAACCATTCACGTGACCACGTAAGGAGAAAGAGCAAGGCATCGCACGGCCATGCTAGGAGAAACCCAAGCTATCACGTGGCCATGCATGGAGAACCAAAGAAAATCACACGGCCATGCATGGAATTCCAAAGAGAATCACGTGGCCACGCATGGAACACCAAAGGAGACACACGGCCACGCCTGGGAAACCAAAGAAAATCATGTGGCCACTCAAAGTGACAGCAAAGGAGAAGCAAAGGCATGCGTGGCCATGCATAGAAAGAAGGGACAGGCTGCATGGCCATGCAAGGCATTTCGGCAGTCTCGATTAAAAATGCCGATTTCTATCTCTAATGATTTTGAATCCCAAAACTCACCTCAAGTACTTAGATTAAATCATTCTTTGTTCGTCTAAAACACTAAAATTTAACCTTCCCTTCAACCAAGGGGACACATACAAGAACATAGAAAAATCATCAAGTAACCATGGATCTAGGGTTTCCATACCTCAATACCAGCTTCATTTCCTTAGGAAGTCCACTAATCTAGCTCTTTCTTCCTTCTCCTATCCTTGATCTATCTGCTTCTCTCCTTTTTCCTTACACACAAAGATAACAACAGGATCTTGTAATCCCTCATAAACAAAAATCATAAAGGAAGAAAAGGAAGAGGAAGAAGAGATCTTCAAGGAAAGACATTACCTTTAATCTTCACTCACAAACCCTAGCTCCATTCTCCAGCCCGTAATCAGCAAAGAGAGAGAGAGAGAGAGCTATCTCCCTCCAAAATGTTGATCCCCTTTCTCAAAACCCTTGTTATCCCTTCTCCAAGAAGCTATTGAAAGATCTCATTATGAAATTCCAAAATTTCCCTTATTCAACTTAACCCCAACAACTTATTTTTCTTAATATTTAACACTTAAACTTTTTATTTACTTCAACTATATCCCTCTTTTATCTTAATTTTAACCATACTTAATTTACATACATGTTAAAATTACCAAAATACCCCTAATAGGACTTAAGCTTAATAATGCCAAATAATTCAATATTTTCCTTAATTAACCATAATCCTCGTCACTTTACTATAATCTAGTTAGGGCCAATATTGGGCCTTTACAGGTTTTGTGTATGATTATTTTACTATGAGTGTAAATATTTCCTATATTTGCTTATTTCATTATGTTGATTGCTTTACCACTTTTGATGTGCTTGAAATGAGCCTTAAATTGTTTTCCATAAAAATGCTTGAAGATAGGTTAGGATAACTAATCATAACACTCATTTATATAAACATTAACCAAGTTACAAATAGGAGTGAAGTCCAAACTATCTCTGGTTTTGGCTTCATGAGGTTAGAACTCACTTTTTCAATATTTTATTAGATGGCGACTCAGTGATAACTATCTTGTGGTGCCCAGTAGATGCCCTCATAGGTTGATCGTCAAAAATAGATAGGAATAAAATCTTATCTATTGCGAAGCAATCAACCTTCAAAAGTTAAATAAATCTCTATTCGATCTCAATTCCTAAAAGCAGATTTTCAAGAATAAATCAGATGCCTATGGAGTTCAGCACATGTCATATTTGGACCAACCTCTAGTCACACTGTTGACTCACTAGTCAAGGCAATGACTTGACTTTTTTACCAAAAATTACAGTTTTTCCCATGAAACACAGGATTATTTTTTTAACAAAAATCTTAATTTCTTACTTTATTTGGCCTAATCCTCGACATTTAATGCTAATGATGGCCATGTAAATAGGAGAGGACTTAATCTTTTTTAAGGGAAGAGATTTTGAAAAAATAAAGAGAGGAGAATAAGATAGAAAATAAAAACTCCCTAGTTTTTACTTGGTTTCAAAGAAAATGAAAGAATAAGAAAGAGAAGAAAGACCTAAGGTGTAAATCTACTAGTTTTTAGAAAAGCTCTATTGAAGGTAATATAAGAGGCAAAAATACTGAGCATATATAGATTTATAACTTTCCTTCTTGTACATATTCATTTTTATTTTTTATACAGTATGCCTCCATACTCTATTTTAGCTTTTATTTCATGTTATGTGCCATATCATCTCTCCTTGCCTAAATACATGTTTTGATTGCTTATACATGTGTGTTATTAAGTTTTATACATGAATTTTTCCTTTTACATGAGTTTGAGTGTGAATTTATGACTTTATTATATTTGTTTTTCCCTCTTAAGCTTGTGGGTCTCACATGGTATTTTTTTATTAATGGTTTTTAACTATTTTGGTAGCCATTTCATGCATTGAAATCGATTCTAAGAAGGTTAAGACCATTTTTATGCTTGAGTAAGGCCTATTTTGGCACTAAAAGTGTTTTTAGGTGGCTATTGCATCGTTCCAGTGGCTATCGAATGGTCTAGGCATGACTCACAGCCTTGAGTCATGAGCAAGTCACTGCCTTGGGCCGTGACTTGCCCGTAACTCGCCTGACTCACTTCTGGATCCCCCAGTGACTCATTAATAGGGGCGTCACTTGCCCCAGTTAAAGCCGTGACTCGCCCTTTAGGTCATGACTCACCTCTTTTAGAGCATGACTCGCTCCCTTCTCCTTCCGTAATGTGTTCGTAACTCACTATCTTTGTATTTATTTATCTCCTTTTTGTTATCTTTATTCCTTATTTTATTCTTTTGCTTTTTATTTTCTTCCTTTTATTATGTTTATTTGTTTATTATTTGCTTTAATTAACTATCTATAATTTTATGTATTTATAATCTTGCTAATTTTTCTTTATCTTAATATTACCATTATTGTTAACATATTTTATGTGTTATTATGATTTAATACCTCAAATTATTTTATTTCACTTTTATTAACATATGTGTTTTTTCTTTTTTTTAATGTATGATATGATGCTCTTTTATGGGAGGATTGGAAGTTGAAGGCCTAAATTGGCTCAAGATTAATTTCTCATCCGATACTTTAATTATTAGTTTATTTTTGTAATTGGCTTATATTATTGTTTTCTATTTTCTGTTGCAAATGGGTTGTAATAGCTAGTAAAAATGTGTTTTTGCATGGTAATTAATAAAATTTCACACTAAGTGTTTTCTGCGTAATTAATCGATTTTTTTACAAAGTGGACCAATGTCTTATTTTAACCCCAAAAATCACACAAAGAATTTTATAAATATGCATCGGGGAACCACTGTTTCTAATACAATAAATAGCCTGATTTATTTATATTTTTTATTATTCCATGCTTTCCTTCATTTACTATCATTTTATTTGAATGATAATCTAAAAAGTCACTAAATAATTTTGTACAAGTTTGAGTGGAATTTTTCTATTAAAAAATAGATCAATGTCCTGATTTTCATCCATAAATTAAAATATTAATAACTATAATTTTCTTCAAAGAACACAAAGATTTCTTTTACTTAAAATAAATTAAATACAATTCTTTTCTTGAAATTGTAAGGGATCGATTATCCCATTTTTTATCCAAACTACACATAAAGCCTTGCCTTTTTTAAATTTGGATGCGAGGACCAATGTCTTTATTCAAAAGGACTCAATAAATTTCCCGATTTTGTGTATGATAATTTTGTTATAAGTGTAACTAGTTCCTATATTTTCTTATTTCATTATTTCGATTGCTTTAGCACTTTTAATGCGCTTGAAATGCACCTTAAATTGTTTGCCATAAAAATGGTTAGGGAAAGGTTAGATTAATTCATCATAACACTCATTTATATAAGCATCAACGAAGTTACAAATAGGAGTGAAGTCCGAACTATCTCTATTTTTAGTTTTATGAGGTTAGAACTCACTTTCCTAATATTTTTTTAGAAGGCGACTTTGTGATACCTGCTTTGTGATGCCTAGCAGACGCCCTCATGTTGGAATTTAACGGTTACATGCATCACATACATGAGCGGAATTTTAAAATTTTTAACCATTAGATCTGATCTTGCCATGAAAACACAATATAACTATATGAGAATAAGAAAAATCACCTTTGATTTTTGTTGAACAGTTGATTTTACTTCGCACCGGGTTGTCGCAAACCACAGTGTCCAAAATCGAACACCTCCAATGAGTAATTCACACTAGAGAGGGGTAAATTGAACCAACAAATTGGTGTTCAACTAGGGCTGGCCGAAATTCCCAAGAGCTAGCTTGGGAAGTGGCGCAAAAAGGGAGAGAGTTTTTAGAGAAAGGACTTTCCTTTTGTTTTTAATCACTTAACCCTAATTCTCATTAGTTGGCCTTTTATAGTTAGGTTAAAATTCCAACTCTTTAATGAGATTAGGCTCTTTAAAATTGCTGGAGAATTATTAATTGGGCCTCTGGAATTAATTATAATCATTTGGGCTTAATTAAATCTTTTCATAAAAGACCATGCACAAAATCCACAAACTAGGCCCTTTGTGCATCTAATTGGATTTAAATACCCAAATGGATTCCAAATCCAACCAAATTAAATATGTGAGTTCCATAACACTTATGTAACATATATAAATTAATTTGGTCCAAGAAAAAGCCCTCCAAGCCCTTCTGTTTGGAGTTGGCGTGTAGCCCTCTTTTGGAGGGCTTCCTCCAACTTCTTCATTCCTTTGGCCCTTTATAATTTCTCCAATGGTCCTATTAATTATTATATCAGTCCTATAACACTTATAGTAGTCTTATAACACTTATAAGAAAATAATAATTAATCATGAAATACATTATTTCATTTAGGTCCAATTTACAGAATATTTCTCAAAAGTTTCGCGGATAATTTTATTTGATCATAATTAATTAAACTCTTTAATTAATTATTATCATATTCTCCTCTCTACCTTTATAATAATATCAAATATTATTATCCTTTTCATTTTACCATTTTACCCTTTTCTCTATATGTGTGTGACCTATTGGGTTCCTGTCCATGTTGGCAGTATAATATGTAATTGTGAGTTCTATTCAAAACTCACATGATTTAAACTCCTTTAAATCATTTTATCAATCTCTATTGATATTTTGATACATCATTATACAAGTCATGATTGGCCTCTAGCTAGGCATCATGACTACCCAAATGTCAGGAAAGTCATGTGGTTTGACTGTACCCTTCCATAGAAACAGTTACCGTGCAATTACTCCTTTCACCACTCTTATCTCAATTAGATTATGAGTATGGATTTCTGTCAACTCATATAAATCTAATTATGTATGTTCTATTAATTTAACCATTGTTCCTAAATGCCCTTCATGGATCTCCATCCATCTCGGCATATTACTCTGGCCAGAGATTCTCTGAATAAGGCAATTATAGAATCATGCGAGATAACTTCCCTTGTTAAATCTGGGATGGTGAATCCTTTGTCAATCACTCAACTATCTTCAAGTAGGTCATGATATACCCAATCTCCTAACTATGTTCACTCCCAGTTGGAAGTAATCAGTTATGGAGTCAAAGTATACCACTTGCTACTTAAGATAACTTTGGTGATCTCAAGTCTAAGGATACTTGCACAACCGCTATGAAGAGATTCCTCACTGACATAGATTTAATATCCATATGAGGATTCTCTTTGCAGGTCTCCAATGAACTTGTTCCTCTAACAAGCATCCACATGTTAGCTTTGATTATCATCCATAATCACAACTATGAGAACCATTGCTTGAACCATTCAAGAAGCATAACATGTGCTAGTTTGTCCGAATTAACAATGTCCTATCTTGTTAATTCTATGACTAGGGATATTTAGATATTAACACATTTGCATGCGATAGACATCTCACATCATGAACACCTTCATGATTGCCTTGCACTGTGTTTATAATATCTAGGACTTCATTTATTAATTTAAGATTTACAAACTCATGTATTCAAACACAGCATTAATAAATGAATGATGCCTTTTATTAAGAATATAAATTTCATACATATGAAAAACATCCCTATTACATAGGCTCTAGGGCATACTCTCTAACAATCTCCCACTTGCACTAGAGCCAATCACTCATATGTCTCAGACCCATGCTATTTATATGGTGATCATGCTTTATCTGGGAAAGTGCTTCAGTGAGGGGATCCACCACATTGTCATCTGTGGGAACCCTTTCTATTTTCACATCATTTCTAGCTACTATTTCTTTTATGAGATGGTAGCGTCTGAGAACATGTTTGGATCGCTGATGAGACCGTGGTTCCTTTGCTTGCGCAATGGCTCCATTGTTGTCACAATATAAAGGAATCGGATCAACAATGCTAGGCACCACTCCTTGTTCAGTTATGAACTTTTTGATCCAGATTGCTTCTTTGGCTGCTTCTGAAGCAGCAATGTACTCAGCTTCTGTCGTGGAATCAGCAGTTGTTTCTTGTTTGGAACTTTTCCAACTAACTGCTCCTCCTTCCATTATGAACACATAACCAGATTATGATTTACAATCATCTTTGTCAGATTGGAAGCTGGCATCCGTATACCCATTTACTTCCAAACTGCCCTCTCCAAATACCAAGAACATATCCTTAGTCCTTCTCAAGTACTTAAGGATATTCTTGACAGCTGCCCAGTGTTCCTCTCCAAATTTGGATTGGAATCTGCTTGTGACACTCAAAGCAAATGCTACATCTGGACGTGTACATAACATAGCATACATGATAGAACCAATTGTAGATGCATATGGTATTCTATTCATGCTCTCTCTATCCTCTAGTGTCTGCGGACACATAGACTTAGAAAGGTGTTTCCCATGCACCATGGGTATAAACCCTTTCTTAGAGAGATCCATATTGAACCTCTTCAATACTTTATCTATATATGTACTCTGAGAAAGACCCAGCAACCTATTGGATCTATCTCTATAGATCCTTATTCCCAGAATATAGGATGCTTCTCCAAGGTCTTTCATGGAGAATTACTTGGATAACCATATTTTAACAGATTGGAGAAGAGAAATGTCATTTCCCATGATCAATATGTCATCTACATATAGAACTAGGAAGACAACTGCACTCCCACTGACCCTTTTATACACACAAGGTTCATCTTCATTCTGTGAGAAACCAAACTCTTTGATTGTCTCATTGAATCGTATGTTCCAGCTCCTAGAGGCTTGCTTCAATCCGTAAATGGATCTTTGAAGCTTGCATACCTTTTCGCCATTTCCTGATGTGAATCCTTCTGGTTGTGTCATATACACATCCTCAAAAAGATTTCCATTAAGGAAAGCTGTCTTCACATCCATTTGCCAAATCTCATAATCATAATGAGCTGTAATGGCTAAAAGTATTCTTATAGACTTAAGCATCGCTACAGGAGAAAAAGTTTCGTCATAGTCAATACCTTCTTTTTGACGATAACCTTTTGCTACTAAGCGAGCTTTATAGGTAACTATATTACCTTCCATGTCAGTCTTCTTTTTGAAGACCCATTTGCACCCTATGGGTTTTATCCCTTCAGGTGGTTGAGTTAAAGTCCATACTTTATTCTCATACATGGAGTCCATTTCGGACTGCATAGCCTTAAGCCATAAATCACGTTCTGAACTGTTCAAAACTTCTTGATAGCTTGTAGGCTCATTGTCCTCTACTACAATTATGCCTCTATCCGAATCAATGTGAAATCCATATCTCACAGGGATAGAATGCATCCTAGTAGACCTTCTAGGATTTTGTGTATAATCAGGTTCAACTGTAATCTCATCATTATGAAATTCAGTTTCGGGTTCAATCGGTTGATCTACTTCTATTTGTGGGTCCTGAACTTCACCAAGTTCAATTTTACTCCCACTGTCTTCTCGTAGGAGAAACTCTTTTTCCAAGAAGACAGCATGCCTTGAAACAAACACTTTTTGTTCTAAGGGATTATAGAAATAATATCCAAATGTTTCTTTTGGATATCCCACAAATAGACATTTGTCAGATTTAACATCCAGTTTGTCTGACATTGTCCTCTTCACATAAGCAGGATAACCCCATACCTTCATATGAGAAAGCGTGGGTTTCTTGTTATTCCACATTTCATATGGAGTAACATCAACCGATTTACTAGGAACTCTATTTAACACATAAACAGCAGTTTCTAGTGCATATCCCCAAAAGGACTTAGGCAAGTCCGCTCGGCTCATCATTGATCGAACCATATCTAATAGTGTTCGATTTCTCCTTTCAGACACACCATTGTGTTGTGGTGTATATGGAGGAGTCCATTGAGATAAAATCCCATTATCTCTAAGATAATCCTGAAACTCTTGACTTAAGTATTCTCCACCTCGATCTGATCTAAGTGTTTTAATACTTTTGCCAAGTTGTTTCTCTACTTCATTTCTGAACTCTTTGAACTTTTCAAATGCTTCAGACTTATATTTCATTAGATAGATGTATCCAAACCTGGAATAATCATCTATGAAAGTAATGAAGTAGGAGTAACCTCCTCTGGCATATGTAGTCATTGGACCACATACATCTGAATGTATTAAGTCCAAAATCATTTTAGCTCGTTCTCCTTTACCAATAAAGGGAGCTTTTGTCATTTTTCCCAATAAACAAGATTCACATGTATCTAATGATTCATAATCAAATGATCCCAAATCACCTAACTTGTGTAACTTGGTCATGCGTTTTTCATTTATATGGCCTAAACGACAATGCCATAAGTATGAGGTATTCAGATTATCATGTTTCATTCTCTTGGTATTCACATTATGTACTTCTTTAATTAAATCAAGAACAAAAATACCATTCTCAATGATAGCTTTTGCATAAACCATATTGTTCTTAAAAATGTAACAACATTTGTCCTTCAAAGAAATATCATAATCGTTCATCAAACGACTAAAAGAAATAATACTTTTGGATAAGGCTGGAACATAATAACAATTATTTAATTCCAGTACTAATCCACTAGGAAGAGGCAAATAGTAAGTCCCCACAACTGTTGTAGAGATATTCTGTCCAGTAGCTAACTGCAAACATATCTCTGCCTTTCCAACTCTTCTAAAGCTTCTAAGCCCCTGTAGATCATTACATAAATGAGATCCACATCCGGTATCTAATACCCAAGATTGTTTTGAAGCAATAGAATAAGTATTAATTTCAATCATATGAATACCTGAAGTAGATGCAACAGCTTGCTTCTTCTCCTTAAGAGAATCTAGATAGGCCTTGCAGTTACGCTTCCAATGACCATCTTTTCCACAATGGAAGCAAGTTCCTTTAGGATTCTCTTTCTTGGCAACCTCCTTCTTGGAGATCCCACCATTCTTTGGCTGCGCCTTGGTTATCTTCTTCTTCTTCTGCTTCTTGCCTTTAGTAGAAGTGACAACCATGACACTTTTTGGATCTTTCTTAAATGATCCATCAGCTGTCTTGAGCATGTTGATTAACTCAGGAATGGATACTTGGATCTTGTTCATGTTGAAGTTAAGCACAAAAGGTGCATAACTTGGAGCCAACGAGTACAAGATTAAATCTATGTATAGATCATTATCCATAACATAGCCAAGTCTACTCAAATGCTCAATATACCCATACATCTTCAATGCATGAGCAGCAGCTGAAGTGCCTTCCACCATTTTGCAACTAAATAGAGCTCGAGCAATCTCATATTGCTCAGTTCTAGCCTGAGAAGAATAAAGCTCCTCTAGATGCAAAACGATGGTTCTAGCATCCATCATTTCATGTTGCTTCTGAAGGTCCGAGGACATAGCACCCAGCATCAGACATGCTGCTGCTTCACTATCCTCCATGTATTTTCGATAAATGCCTTTGATCTCATCAATGGCATCATCTGATGGAAGTGGTGGTGGATCTTTATCCAAGACATAATGGATCTTTTCAGCCCTGAGAACAATTCTCACTTGCCTGATCTAGTCAGAATAGTTGTTGCCAACCAGCTTGTTATCCAAGATTGATCGTATATTAATGTTTGATGTGCTCATGATGATGACCTAGATGTGAAAAAGAAAAGATATGAGAGTATGTTCATATATATATGTATGCATTAATAAGGTCTTTAATTAATACATTTACTCCCACTATTTTATTGCGAATTAATAGCCCTCACTATTTAATCCGAGAAAACCCGATGGTTTTCTTAGTGGGCCAATATCCAATCCTTGATATGTAATTTGACCTTGACTGTGGTCAACAAGCCAAATTCCATACCCTTGAAAGGTAGGTATCTCTATACCAATTGTGTCTCTACACAACTATTGGATCATTAGGTTATCAACTCTTGATGCATGCATATCATATATGCATTCCCTAATCTTGCCTCTAGAACCATTAGCCTTGACTGTGGTCAACAAACTAATGGGCTAGCTAAGATGACCCATTTAATTAGATTTGAACATATTCGATATAATGTGAGCTTGACTGTGGTCAACAACCCACACTATAAAGAACTCTGGTTCTCCTCAAATTAATGGAAGGCTTATATACCTTAGTATTTGTTTGAGGGTTTTAGTTAATTAAGTCTCATCATACATGGTTGGCATACATTGGTATGCATCCTATATCTATCACATAAATATAAGCATACAAATATGGTATAGTTATGGACTTCACTACATTGATTTCCCCGAGCCAAGAGGGAAATCAAAAGGTCATACCTAGGTAGTATGCATGATTCAAACAAGAAAATAATTACATTATCTTCAAGCTTGTTGGATCTCCATCCGGCCCATCTTGCTCCTTGATATTTGTCTCCATTTCTATTTCTAATTCTAATCTAAGTAATCTAATTACATATTACAATTTGAAATGAAATACAAACCAAAAACAAGTGGCCGGGACATGAAAGTCCTCATTGGGCCAAAATATGCATTATGCTCAATCACATTGGGCTTTGTCCATAACTAACCATCATGCCAATCATTCACCCTTATATGCCTCTCTAATGCATAAAGAAATGGATTACTAACTTTGTTTCAACTTTTGAAACAATATTTTGAGTTATTTTAATGATGTGATCAAATTAGGAAACTTTTTCCATTTTTGAAAATTTCATTTTAGGAAACCTTTTTGCATGAATGTGTTCTTGTCTTAATAATCAATCAAATTGATTATTAATTAATTATAAATTGATTATTTAATTAATTAATCATATTAAATAATTAAAAGAATCAATTTTGGGCTTAAAACAAGTGTAGGCCGAAATCCACAGAAGAAAAACCCTAAGTGTGTTCACACAAACTAGTTTTGTGTCATTTGGACCATTTGGGCCTTTTGGAATGAGCCAAGCCCACTCCAGCCCTTAAAACCCATTAATAAACTTAATTAATGTTTATAATAGTTAATTTAAATCAGCTCCTTGGGCCCACCAAGTCATCCACTAATTTAAACCAAGTCCATAAACATAATTAAGCCCATTAAGTGGTTTTAATGAATTAAAATTAATCAAATTAATTTAAGGCCCATTTTAATTAATCCAATTAATTAAAAACACTTTAATATATCATATATATAAGATTTAGAAGATTAAAAGTCGTTCTAACCATGAACACATCAAGAACACACGAAGAACACCAATTTATCGAACTTTTCGACAAAACTAGTTTTCATGCAAAACTTGTTCGATTTTAATTCCGTTCGATCCTACGGCTTAATATCACATATTAAACACATAAAATATCATCTAAATGATTTTTAAATGGATCCATAAGAAATTAAATTAGAACAGCCCCTACATTACCTAGGGTTTCACGCCAAACCCAAAACATTTTTCTTCAAAAATTTCGGTTTTGTTTCCACCAAATTTATTTGATCACAAATACATCCAGAAATCAATATTTCTCATTCATGAACAATTAAATCTCATATTTTAAAGTTCATGAAATAAATAACTCAAAATAGAACAAAACTTATTCCGCAGAATAATATAGAATTGTATATCCATGGCAAAACCGTAGCTCTGATACCATGTTGGAATTTAACGGTTACATGCATCACATACATGAGCGAAATTTTAAAATTTTTAACCATTAGATCTGATCTTGCCATGAATACACAATATAACTATATGAGAATAAGAAAAATCACCTTTGATTTTTGTTGAACAGTTGATTTTACTTCGCACCGGGTTGTCGCAAACCACAGTGTCCAAAATCGAACACCTCCAATAAGTAATCCACACTAGAGAGGGGTAAATTGAACCAACAAATTGGTGTTCAACTAGGGCTGGCCGAAATTCCCAAGAGCTAGCTTGGGAAGTGGCGCAAAAAGGGAGAGAGTTTTTAGAGAAAGGACTTTCCTTTTGTTTTTAATCACTTAACCCTAATTCTCATTAGTTGGCCTTTTATAGTTAGGTTAAAATTCCAACTCCTTAATGAGATTAGGCTCTTTAAAATTGCTGGAGAATTATTAATTGGGCCTCTGGAATTAATTATAATCATTTGGGCTTAATTAAATCCAAATTAAATCTTTTCATAAAAGACCATGCACAAAATCCACAAACTAGGCCCTTTGTGCATCTAATTGGATTTAAATACCCAAATGGATTCCAAATCCAACCAAATTAAACATGTGAGTTCCATAACACTTATGTAACATATATAAATTAATTTGGTCCAAGAAAAAGCCCTCCAAGCCCTTCTGTTTGGAGTTGGCGTGTAGCCCTCTTCTGGAGGGCTTCCTCCAACTTCTTCATTCCTTTAGCCCTTTATAATTTCTCCAATGGTCCTATTAATTATTATATCAGTCCTATAACACTTATAGTAGTCTTATAACACTTATAAGAAAATAATAATTAATCATGAAATACATTATTTCATTTAGGTCCAATTTACAGAACATTTCTCAAAAGTTCCGCGGATAATTTTATTTGATCATAATTAATTAAACTCTTTAATTAATTATTATCATATTCTCCTCTCTACCTTTATAATAATATCAAATATTATTATCCTTTTCATTTTACCATTTTACCCTTTTCTCTATATGTGTGTGACCTATTGGGTTCCTGTCCATGTTGGCAGTATAATATGTAATTGTGAGTTCTATTCAAAACTCACATGATTTAAACTCCTTTAAATCATTTTATCAATCTCTATTGATATTTTGATACATCATTATACAAGTCATGATTGGCCTCTAGCTAGGCATCATGACTACCCAAAGTCAGGAAAGTCATGTGGTTTGACTGTACCCTTCCATAGAAACAGTTACCGTGCAATTACTCCTTTCACCACTCTTATCTCAATTAGATTATGAGTATGGATTTCTGTCAACTCATATAAATCTAATTATGTATGTTCTATTAATTTAACCATTGTTCTTAAATGCCCTTCATGGATCTCCATCCATCTCGGCATATTACTCTGGCCAGAGATTCTCTGAATAAGGCAATTATAAAATCATGCGAGATAACTTCCCTTGTTAAATCTGGGATGGTGAATCCTTTGTCAATCACTCAACTATCTTCAAGTAGGTCATGATATACCCAATCTCCTAACTATGTTCACTCCCAGTTGGAAGTAATCAGTTATGGAGTCAAAGTATACCACTTGCTACTTAAGATAACTTTGGTGATCTCAAGTCTAAGGATACTTGCACAACCGCTATGAAGAGATTCCTCACTGACATAGATTTAATATCCATATGAGGATTCTCTTTGCAGGTCTCCAATGAACTTGTTCCTCTAACAAGCATCCACATGTTAGCTTTGATTATCATCCATAATCACAACTATGAGAACCATTGCTTGAACCATTCAAGAAGCATAACATGTGCTAGTCTGTCCAAATTAACAATGTCCTATCTTGTTAATTCTATGACTAGGGATATTTAGATATTAACACATTTGCATGCGATAGACATCTCACATCATGAACGCCTTCATGATTGCCTTTGCACTGTGTTTATAATATCTAGGACTTCATTTATTAATTTAAGATTTACAAACTCATGTATTCAAACACAGCATTAATAAATGAATGATGCCTTTTATTAAGAATATAAATTTCATACATATGAAAAACATCCCTATTACATGGGCTCTAGGGCATACTCTCTAACACCTCATAGGTTGATCTTCAATAATAGGTTGGAATAAAATTTTTTCTATTGTGAAATAACCAGCCTTCATGAGTTAAATGAACCTTTGTTCAGTCTCGAGTCCTAAAAATGGATTTTTAAGAATAAACTGAATGCCTACGGGGTTTGGCACATGTCACTATATGTTAAAGAGATATTAATTGGATGATTCACATAAGATTTCAATCCAAGAAACCTAACTTTTCATATAAAGAAAAGCCTTAAGTTATCTTAGCTAGGGAAGTTAGGCAACTTCATTTCCTTTGGTAATAGTTTTATGGTAGCATCATGGTATGGAGAATGCTACATAAGAATCGAAATCAATTATGAGATCTCGGTATCCTCAACTATTTACTTTAGGTATGAATTTTAGGGATGGAATTCTTTTAAGGGGGGAGAGAAATGTAAGGCCTTTAAACATACCCTAGTAGGAATGAGTAAGGTTTTGGGTTAAGAATTAATGTGAAGTAATTATAAATATGTAGTAATTTTGCAAATCATCAATTAATAACATGTGTATAAGGGTACTTATGAAGTTAAAAAAGGGCTTTATTTGTAATCCAAGTTAAATAGATGGGCAATTGGCAATTAAAAGATGAAGAGGGATGAGATTATAATTAAGGATCAAATGAGATTTATTCAAGTTTGGAATTTTTATGAGGTTACTGGTGATATTTATATCTTTGGAGAGAGAGAGATAGAGAGAAGAAGGAATGGCAGCATTTTAGGAGCTAGGATCAACGTTCTTCTTTTTTCTTCTTCTTCTTCTTCTTCTTCTTCTTCTTCTTCTTCTTCTTCTTCTTCTTCTTCTTCTTCTTCTTCTTTGTTTATCAACTAAAATCTTTAAATTAAAAGATTTAAAGCTTAAAAAAGGATTAGTGTCGGTGAAATTCTTGTATTCCAGGTAATGAATACTGGTATTTGGGAATTAAATTTATTGCCCATCTCATTCTCTTTTTGCCCTAGAAATGGGAAATTGTAGAATTAATGCTGATTATGGAATTATAAAAGTGTGTGATTGAAATTAGGAGGAGTTTCTAATAAAGGGAAGGAAAAAGAACAAAGTTGAAGCAATAAAGGAAGGTGTTGGCAATCTATCAAGGTATAGGAATTTCTTTTCTTCAACTAAACCATTTTTCTTGTATAATTTGGATTGATGGTTGAATTGAGTATAAGTTTGATGTGTTAGAATTAAATTTGATGAGGAGAATCCTGGAAAGTGGGAAATAAAGCTTTGATGATTGAGTAATTGGATTAGAATTCTAAAATCTATAGAAATTTCACAATTCTAATGTACCTCACTATTGGTAACAAATGTTACCTACCCTGAGTTTGAGTTCTAATAGGCGATTTTTGCTTGTCCATGAAGCCTCATGAGTCTAATGTTTTTAGTTGCCCTCACGGTTGGTAGGAAAAATAAGCCATCATGAGATATGCTTCTAGAGTAACAGTGTTTTAAAATGGCACACCTTACGGTTGACAACATTTTTTGCCCATCGTGAACTTCTTAGCCCTTGATTCTATGATTAAATGCATAGTTTTCACTCCAAATGAATTATAAACATGTCTAGAATATCACGCATGCTTAGAAAGTTATTCTATTAGTTTTTAGAACATAATTAGAAGGTTATTTAGAATAAATTATAAATTAACATGTAGATGGAGTCAATTTCACTCATAGTCACTGGACTTACGCCTAATCGCCCAAAAGTAACTTACTTATTTTTTGTGACTTAAATGTCACTGAACTTATTATATTTTTGCAGAAAAGTCATTTTAACCGATTTTTGGCAATAATCCTTGCCGGAATACTGATGTGGCATGCCACGCCATATGCTTGAACACACGTAGCATGACATGTCAGCAGCCACATCACCGAAAGAGGTCATATCACACGATATGTCAACACGCCACGTCATATTTCTAGACACATGTAATCTCTTCTGGTGATGTGGCTGTTGACGTGTCGTGTCATATGTATCCAGACATATGACATGACGTGCCACATTAGCATTTCGACAAGAGTAATCGCCGAAAATAGGTTAAAATGAATTTTCTACAAAAAGGTGAGAAGTTCAGTGACATTTAAGTCATGAAAAATAAGTCAGTTACTTTTTGACAATTAGACGTTAGTTCATTGACAATATATGAAATTTACCCCATATAGATGTTTATGGAAATTAATGAATGCAACATGATGAATGAATGAGGTATAAAAAGAATATGTACTTTGAATGATTATACTATGTTCTATATGGATTTTGTATCTCTCATGTTAATAAAACTACTATGTTCTTATCTGTGGAAAGATTATAGCCTGCTGGAGACAAAGTAGTGGGTAAGTAAGCATGCCTAAAAGGGTTTTGCAGCTGCTTCTCTCATGTGACACTACATTGTTTAATTTGAGACTTATGTGTCTTGAGTGTGCTACGCAACTTCAATAATTGATTATTATTGAGGCTTTGGCTCTTCCAACGATACCATTAAGGTATCTTTAGTGACACTCCAATTGAGTGTCTTCTATACCCATTGTCCACAACAATAGGAAATGGCAGGTACCATGTATATGTTCTGAAGTATTCCTATGATTCTGATGTTATTTTACTCCTTGAAAATGTTCTACATCCTGACAAGTATTGGCAAAAGCATTCTCGGTCATATATAGACCTACAGATTTGTTGATTAAATGAAGTTTGTGTAAGCAACTTCATAAGCATTGTTTAAGTAAAATTATCCCTATCATTTAATTATTTAATTATTATATTTGGTTAAATTAAGCATGTGCGTTAACTTATTTGGATGACTGTTGTGAGTGGTCGACAGCGGTGCATTTTTGATTCCCCATCAAGCATATTACTTAGAACGGTGGTTTTCACTCTCTATAGGTTTGCACCTATGATTGAGTTTTGGGACCATGCGACCGCAAGGCTAATCAAGGAGTGCTGTTCAAGAATTGTTTTTATAATGAAGATCTTGCATTAGAAAAAGGACTTTTGTAATTAGATATTTTGTATCACCGATGTAAAATATTTATGATGTAATCTTGTAATTTCAATATGTAGATGTTGATTTATAAATGCCATACTTACACACGTTTGTACAAATATATGTATGTGATGAATCCACTTTTGTGTAATTAATTTCCTTTGGTAACGTCAATTGTTATTTGTAAAACCCAGATATGAGAAAAAAAAATAACTAATACAAATTTTCAGATTATATGCATTCCTGTTTAGTGCACTCTTATACTCTACCAAGGGATGCGAGGGTGTTACAGTAGTGATGGCGGCAACACGATGGTGATCATAACAGTGGTAGTAATGGCGATGATGGCAAAATGTGACAGATAACGAAAATGCCGAAGATGAAACCATATCACAAACGAAAAAACAATGGATGCTTTTTTCTAATAAAATTTATACCGTATTACACAACTTTAAAAATTCATGATGTATTAATTTATATATAGTATTATGAATAAAGAATAAAAAATTTTACAATATATTATGTTATCTTCATATTAATTTTTTAAAAAATTTACCTAACATCATATTTATATTAGCATGTGTTATTTTATACTATCTCCCATACAATATATATTGATATTAGCATATATTATATTATACTATCCATCGTACAATTCAATTAAACGAACGTGATCTAAACCTTTAATCCTAATTTGCTTACCTTTATCATATCCTTTTCAACTATACAAGCACACTAATATAAACCAATAAGACATAAATAGATTCAATTAACAAGCTTACGTCACCTAACCATTCTTTCTTCAACCTAAATCTTAATATCTCATTTTCAAGTAAATTTAATTTTTTCAAAACTAATTTAGGCATGCCCACGCTTATAATCATTCATAACTCAAAAAAAAATAAAAATAATAAAAAAAATTTGAGCAAAAATAAGTTTAGTAGATCATTTGCTAAGCCAAAGTAAATTTCCTAAAATTTTAACTCGTTTCTATAGAAGTCACAGTTGGTACATCAGTCATCGGTCACCAGAGCATAACCAAAGAAGCACCACTACTGCCAAACAGAGTTAGGGCCGTTGTTAACCTCCTGGGACCACATGCTCTAACACCTCATGCGTGGTTTGGCCGGAATCCACGCTGGAGTACCTTAATATACCTATTTTCGATCTACTTATTGTCGGCGTATAGGAAGAAACAAAGAGCATAAGAAGGTTTGCCTTGCCTTCAAGATCTTGTCAATGTGGTCCATGTCGCCATTTAATCACCGGAGCTGGCCAAAAATTGAACAAAAAGCTTCTGATTTGAGAGGAGAGAGAGAGAGAGAGAGAGATAGCAAATCAAGCAACAGAGGTGACGGAGCAAAACCTACGATGGAGAAGCGTTGGCTGTGAGGGATTGCTGTCGATGATGGCGATGGAGATGGTTAGCAGGGTGAGCGGGTTCCAGAATCTCCAGGAAAACAAAACTTCATTTCTTGCTTCTTCTTTTTTTCCTTCTTTCGTATTTCTTCTTATATATATATATATATATATATATATATATATATATATATATATATATATATATATATATATATCCGGTTATTATTCAATTTGGTTTGAGATATTTCAAAAGCACAAAAATAATCGTCACATAATTCTTTATCCAAAAAAAATTATTTAGTTTTGGTGATCCCAGATAAATCTTATTTTTATAATCCAGTTATCACTATACATTTTTATAGTTTGATCATTTCCTCTTTTAATTATTATTTAATTAAAAGAAAAATCCCTTAATTTTGTTAATAAATTTTATTTTTCACTTGATCATTTACACGGTACCAACTGCTGACTTCGATACACATTTACTCCATTTATCTTCGATGGCACTATTTACTATCTATAAGTTTCTATTCAGAAAATCTGATTTTGAGACTTTACTTTTAAAATTGAACTAAATTTAAGATTGATTAAATATAATTTTATGGGGGCTGAATATTATATATATAGAGAGAGACAGAAACTATCCTCCGAATTGGATGTAGTTCTGCTTCTTATAACCAAAATTACCAACCGCCAAGGAGCAAACTAGCATCCACTTGTGTGAGGAATCCAATTCAACGTGAGAGATCAATAGGCATATACGTGTAAATACAAATCTTATTTTTAAAATAAATAGGCATCCATCATCGTAAAGTATAATCCAACAGGTTCATGTACTAGGCCATATTTGTTTCCCTATATTACAAATGAAATAATAGTATATAATATAGATCAATACGAATGCTATGTTTGATTAATTTTTCAAAAGATAAAATAAGGATAATATAATATAAAATGACACTAATTATTCCTAATATATTAGATAAAATAATATATCACAAACTCTCATATTTATGTAATATGGTAATCATTGTATAATATTTCATTAATCCTTACTTCCGCTACTATCTCCATCACCATCACTACTGCTATCGTCACCACCACTGCATCTTCATTTAATGAGATTAGATTCTTGTCAATCCAATAATAGTAATCGGAGTAATATATATAATCCAAAAAATATAGTACAATTTTTAAATATACATTTATAATTAAAAAAAATATGATACAATTTTTAAATGTATAAAATAATTTTCTAAAAATTAGATAATAAAATTAGAAACTAATTTTTGAATTTTAAAAATAAAAAATAAAAATTTTCAACTTTACCGAATGCATCATAAGTCATTTGTTTGATTGTTAATTTATCTACTAATATATATTCATGTTTTAATAAATTTGTAAATTTTTTTAAAGAATAAAATTGATTTATGAAAATTTTTATTTTATAATTAATTTTTTTATCTAAATTAGTAACATTAAAAATTTAATTTTTCATTTTTTTAATTTTTTAAAAAATAATACAGTACACCATTGTACACTAAACATAATATAAAATACTATAGGTTAATACAAATTTATATCAAACATTGTATACTATAATACAAACTAATATTGTACAGCCTAATGCTATATAGATTAAAGTTATACAAATTAATATAATACAGTAAACCATATGTATAAATGTAAATCTACCCAACTATGTACTTAGAAAGCATAATTTCCAATATCGACTGAAAATAATTCAAAGTAACTTTTTTTTCCATTTAGCCTTTAAAATAAAATTTCCATAACATAAACAGAATTCTAACATTTAAAATAATATTTTTCCTACTACATAAACTCCTTAATAGTAATAAGATCTATTTTTGATCACATACATATCTAAATTAAAAATTCTCAATGTTATAAATTTATCCATTCACCATAGATCTTAATTTAGACAGCGTACAGCAAATTTGAGAATTGCTAGTCCCTCTCCTAAAGAGTTATTATGGAAATAACTATCGAAAACATAATCTAATACCTATAGGATAATAATTAAAATGACATGCATGGATAATAATGCTAAAATTTAAATATCCAATTAAACAAAATAATAAAACCCTTATTTACCTCTTAGAGCTAATAGAGCTAAATTTTGCGAAAAGACTTATCTAGTTGACAAAAAACAATGTGGGTTAATGGAAGAGATTGTTAATTGTTGGTAAGAGGAAGATTTAAGGGGAAAAAAATTATATGGTAACAAGCAAACGGGATTTTTGGGATCTAAAGAGAAGAGAGGAGTAAATACGAGAAAAAGGAAATTTAAGCACATCTAAATTCTTCATTTTTTTTTTCTATGTAATATATATATATAAGGGCTGATGGCTTATAGTATCTTTTTGGGCTAACGGGTTTCCTTAAGTTGTTTTAATGGGTTATTGTGGGCTTGGATCTATTCAATTAGTTGCTAAATATTACATAGTATTCAGTAGAAGTGGCAAAATTGATCCAAATTCAAAATTTAATCTAAATTCGTCCAAAAAAATGATCTAAATTTAACTCAATTAAAACAAATACCTATTTAGTTAATCCAAAACTGACCTATTTTATTTTTCAACCCCATCCAATCCAATTCAATACCTATTGGATCAATTCAAAATTGATCAATTTCATTTTTCAATCCATTGGGTATGTACCAAATGGATTTTTCCAAAATTACTCTTTCTTCCTTCTTTTTTCACTCTTTCCAAAACCCTAACATTTCTTTCTCTTCTTTGCCTCTCTTCTCCTCGTATACATACAACTCTTGGATTTTGATTTTTGATTTTAGATAAGGTGTGTCTTCTCCAAACTTCGCTCGGGTCAAACGTCAAATATTATCAAGGCAATCTAATAATCGCAACCCTGCTAATTTGAAAAGTATTTCTCTTTAATCTTGAAAGTGTGACTACTCTGCTAATTTGCATTTTTTTTCTTTTGTTTAGCTATATAGTTCTCAATCTCTAGTACTCTTTTGGACACGTATGAATCCACTGCATTATAATTTATTGCGCCTTAATTTCAATGAACTGATATTATTTTGGATTTCTAAATATTACAGGAATGAAGTTAATTATTATTGTTTTTTTATCCAATACACTTAATTATTATTATTTTTTATTTATATTATGTTTTCAATAGAATATTGTTATTATCGGATCCATTAATTAAGTAGTAAAAATTTTATAATAATTTATATTAAATCAATGGACCAACCTAAATCTATCCAACCCATTTGGATATTGATCCATTTATGATCTATATTTTTTTATCTATTTATGATTCAATCCATTAGTGATCCATCTATTAATTATTCAACCCAAACCTACTCAACCCGTTCATTTGCCACCTCTAGAATTTAAAAATATTTTTATATATAAAGCTTTATAGAAGATTGAAAAATAATGTTGTTTTTTTTTTCAAAGCTGCAATCTCTAGCTGCAATTTCATATCAGTGGCAGAGCTGGATTGACATAAAATTGCAACAATCTTTTGCAATTGTAGGCCCTTTCAATTAAAAAATAAAAAGTTGTGCAACTATAATTTTTCATTTTTCTGTATTCTACAAACCCTCCGCTATATCTCTCTTACTTTGAATAATGAACAGTAAAAAATTTACTAAATAAATTATTTACTATCTTATATTACATATTCTTATTTCGTGTCATGTAAAAGTGAGCATAAACCGGTTAATTGATCCATTAATATCGATTTTTTAAAATCATTAACCATTAATTAGTTTATTATATTCGATTAACCATTTTATTAATTTCGATTTTTTTAGTTTGGTTAAATAATATTTTTCGATTAACTATTAAAATTTATAACATAAAATTATAAAAAAATAGATAAAGTTTAATTTAATTTCAAATGTGCAAAATAATTTAAAATAAAAATCATTAAACAAACATAATTTACAATTCAAAATTTATATGCAATAAATTAATAGCTAATATTATAAAATAGATTTGATATTTATTGAAAATTAACATACTTGATTTTAAGTTAAATAAAATCTTAAATAATATTAAATGTTAAAATACAGACTCTAAAATATGAGAAAATATAATTAAATGCTATTGTATATGATAAAAATAACATATATAAAAGTTAATCGGTTACTACATATAAATATTAATATATAATTAAAAAATCATATAATATAAATGTAGTTTAAAGTATTATATAAATTTTATATGAAAATATAAAAAGTTAGGTTGATTTCTAATATATATATAAATATATATATGTCATTTTTTTATTTTTTATTTATTTCCTCTCTACTTTAGCCTTAAGGCCACAATTCAATAAATCTTAAATTCCATGACAGAGCATCTATCCTTTGGCTTTAGGACCAAAATAAGGTGAAAAAAATAAAAAGGCAAAAACTGAATTTTTAATTAACCGAAAAATTAATCTGAATTGTATTAAATTTAGATTAATCAAATTAAAAATTTAGGGATACAATTTTTATTTTTAAAAGTTGATGATTAATGATTGACTAATGATCTAAAGGTTAACAAATTTACATACATTTTATGCGTTATATTTTAATTTTTATACTTAAATTTTTAAATATTTTTGTAATTTATAGGTTATATGATATATAATTTTTTAAAATATTATTATAATACATATTTTTCATAAATAAATATTGAAATTATTATTCTATTGTAATCATTTATTCATTATATATTATAATTAGCACTCTATTGTTAATTTTATATTGAATACATTTCATTTTTATAATTAATTATTAAAATTTTATTTTTCAATAGATATTATGTTTGATTTGTATTTTTAATTTTTGAGACATTTTTAACTTTTAAAAATAACAATAAAGATAGTATAATTTGCTTTTTTTTTAAAAAAAAAAAGCAAACTTCATTAAGAAGAATCAGCCAACAATGCTGAAACAATACAAAGAGGAGGAGACAAATCCCAAAACATAAGACCTGGCATAAAATCAAAAGCTTTAGTAAGAAAATGAGCGACTGTATTCACAGATCTTTTTACAAATGCAAAACGAATATTAGATAATTAAGAGACATTGTAATACCCTATGCCTGAACATAGGTTCGGAAATCAGTTTAGTAACATTGCGTATGCCACATAACTATCTTAATTTGTTTAGTATTCTTTTAATGGTAGTTAAGCCCTTTAAATATATTGTATGGTTTTCGATTATGATTTTACGTCGATTTATCATTATTCATTTGGTAAAAATTTGGATAGTATAATGATATGAGCTTGAAAAGCTCATAAATAGTGTGTATATGTGTTTAGTTTTTATTAAGTATAGTGTTTAATATTTTGGTATTTTATGTGTATTTTGTTGCTTTTTATGTGTTTGTGTGTGTTTTATTTGTTTATAGGAGTTAAGGAATCAATTTGGAGCTTAAATGGGCAAATTTGGTTAAGTAAAAGCAAGGAAGCACTAATGAGGAGTGAAGCAGAAAAGTGGTATGTCGCGAGGGCGACAGAGGATGCATGATTGGGCTGAGAAATGAGGAAGAGAAAGAAGGAAGTGTGTTCTATCGCGAGCGCGACAGGAGGCGGTTAAATGCAGTTAAGCTTGAAGAGTCATTTGAAAAGTCATCAAGTTCCACCAAGGGTTGCATACCTATAGAGAGGCATTTAAAAGGACTTGATGCCTGAAAATCTATAAATACCCTAGAAGTTATAATCAATAGGAAGATCTATCATTTTTATTTTTCTTATTTGAAAGTGTAATTAGAGAGCAATAGTTGTAGGTTTAAGTTTAAGTTTTATGGCTTGAAAAGAAGGCAAATACAAGGAAGAAGGTTTGAGAGATCCCCTTCTTTTATTTCTAATCTTTACTTCTTCTTTGTTATTATTATGAATTCTTTTTAGGAACTTGAATGTTGTTATTCATATTTAATTATTTCTCTTTCATTTATCTTTATATGTAGAATTTTCTATTAAAACTTTATTAGTATCATTATAAGTTAAGGAAAACGACCTTAGATGGCAATTCCTTCTCTAAAAATCATCATAGTGGTTATAAGTAAGAGAGTTAGCAAAGCAACATCTTTCTGAAAGTTAATAGAAAATTCATTATCAAAGCATAGTTTGAGAGATCGCATGTTGAGATAGTTGCTATAGGTTGGTTTTTATTCTTTGAATGTGTGTTTATGTAATTCTAGTCTAAATACCATAAATGCATGTTTAAGGCATAATCTAGTCTAGATGCGAGAGCTACAACATAGTCATTATTCCAACTTGGCTTGCATGATAAAGATTAAATTCTAAATAAGAGAAAACTAACAAGTTCCATATTTATATATATAATACATTCATCACATTCATAAGTCTTTTCTGATCATCATTAAAGTAGAATAATATTTAATTTAGTGTAGTGTAGTGTTAATAATAGTTTTAACTTGCAAATTAATGAGCATTGTAAACAAGATTAAATTGAGTAGTAATAATGTACAATGTTAATCAACATTCCTCGTGGGATCGATATCTGAAGTACTATAATTAGTACACCGTATACTTGCGGTATTAAAGCTTTTAGAAAAAGTAGCACATCATATAACGGCTATGTAATCCTGCTACCGAAACCTGCAAAATTTCAAATTTACACTCCCAATAATCATCCTCCACCTTCAATACTACAACAACAACATAGGCACTTTTAAATTTCAACACATGATCTCATTCACACATCCTATCACAATTTCAATGTTTAAGTATTAGTGTCACCCGCATAACCACCTATTTAGTATTGTTCAACATCTATAGCATATTACATTACAAATTCTATAATGATTAATACATTATACACATCAGTTTATACTCCATCCTTGATGTACATGTACATGCCATTCAAATTCCATCTCCATTATTTTTTATTACCTGTCCCTGCGTGTAATCAAACAAAATCACTCGCTAAGTAACAATGTTGCCTAGTGGGGGATACAATTACACAAAATTACCATTTTTCCATTAGTTAACATTCGTTCCTTTTTGTCTTCTAATTATGCCTTAAATTTCTTTAAATTTCCATTTAATCTATACTAAAACCTATTGTTGTCTTTTTCTTACTTATTGCTTGATTTAGGTGGCAAATTACCATTTAATCCCTAAACTTGCATTTATGCACAATTAGCACCATTTCTCTATTAACTCCATTCTTTTTGGTTTCTTTTAATCCTTATTTCACATTAACCCCAAAAATTACATTTTAATCATTATATTCACTTGTGGTGGCAAATTACAATTTAGTCTCTGAAACTTTTCTTAATTATGATTTTACCCTTTTTGTGCAATTGACCATTTTAATCCATTACACCATACTTTTGATGTCAATTTATGATTTTACTCCTATTTTCTCGTGTAATTATATGTTTGCCCTTTTTGAACCAATTAGTCATATTTTTCATATTTTTCATTATTTTGTCGCATATTTGACATCTTTTCATGTCTAAGTTCCTGTTTAATCCCTATTTTCTTATAAAATTATAATTTTACCTCAGGAGGTGTTGAGTTGAAATCCTCAAATTCGATGTATGAGGTAAGAATTCCAATGATACTAGATGGACTAGAGAGGCCACTTGGCATGACCTAACTACTCTAGAATATATTGAGGGATCACTTAGGGTGATCAACTCCTCAATTATAAATTTAATATGGGTTGAGGGATCATTTGGGATGACCAACTCCTCAACTATAAATCTAATATGAGTTAAGGGATCACTTGGGATTATAAACTCCTCAATTGTGAATCTAATGTGAGTTGAGGGATTACTTGGGATGATCAACTCCTCAACTATGAATCTAATATGAGTTGAAGGGCCACTTGGGGTGACCAACTAGCCAACTGTAAATCTAATGTGTGTATTAATCTAAATTAACTTATTATTTTATCATGGTATTTGCCTTTAGGGTTAGCCACCTCACTCTATAATCTTGGATTATCCACTGGGTATTATTTTTTTAGGTCATATTTTCACATAACTTTCTATACTATTCCCACGACGTCATAAGTTTCATATGCTCATTTCATGTAATGACTGCTCTAACATTTTTGATTTCAATGTTATCATACATACTATCTTTTATTTAACATGTTTGAAGTATATCTTACTTTGCTAATAACATCCCTTTAAGTTAAACACAAATAGCAAATTTTTTAAGTTACATATAATCATACCATTATATTAGGATAGTCTACATACAAGAAAACCATCAAATATACTATAATTCTAATAGTTATGCCATTACATTACATTTTACTTAACAAAATTAGAGATTTACAATAGTAGAAGTAAAAATAAAAGACAACTTCATTCATACATTGACTATTTTTATCATTGGTGTTAGCTTTCTCATTATTGGCTTAGTCCCTATTGAAGAGTCTTATCCTTATCTTGTATATGTACACGGATGAGCACCCGTACTAAGCTATGCAACTTAATGAAAAATAATAAATATGTGAACAATCACTCATAGTGGTTTTTTTCACACACAATATGCAATAACAATAACAAAAATTAATCATATAAATAACATATCATTATTTAGCATATAATATTTAACATATATGTTTCCATTTATCATTTTCTGTGGATGCCTACCTAAGTTCTATGAGTATGGATAACGGATGCTATAAATACCTATAGGTATAAGTCATGTGAATATCCGAAGGTATTATTCCTGTGGATACCTGTAGGTATCAAATTTGTGGACCCCAATGGGGTTAAGATTGTGGTTTCAAATAGGGATAAACTATAGATCCAAATGGGATTAGGAATGTGGCAGTTGCATATATACCCTATAGGTATGCCTATCTATCCTTAAGTTCTTTTCTTTCAATTTAAATCCCTACATTACCCTTACTTTTAATTATGCTTGTGCAAGATTTATGTGAAATGGCCATGTTACCCTTTTCTTTTAAAGAAATTATGACTAGGTCCCTACTGACTTACATTATCCCACAAACATGCATAAATAAATTATGATTTAATTTCACTCAATCCTTCTAGTGTATAAGTATGGGCCTCATAATTCTCTCCCTATTGAAGAATTTCATTTTTAAAATTCATATCTGATTTAAATAATTACGGATATTGGGCTTTCATTACGAACTTCGACTTTCACATGGCCTTTCATATACTGTGGTGTTGCCATAGTAC